>JAUZSU010193252.1:0-11993 GCA_034780255.1 Parotocinclus maculicauda | reverse complement strand
CTTACAGTCCAAGCAATTGTGGGTTAAGGGCCTTGCTCAGGGACCCAACTGTGGCAGGGGTGGGATTTGAACCCTGGACCACAGTCCCAATGTGTACAATGTGTCCCATGGCTTTTGACTTACCCTGTATTTAATTATATGTTTAGGTGTTTTTTTTGTGTTAAAATATTGAATGTTTTTTTTAAACAACCTATCAACGATTCATTGACTTGAACTATTTTCTTCTTTATATTTATTTCTTTCCTGAATTCTGTAGTTTTTGATGTGTTACAGAAATATACATAAAATATGTTGTTAAAATGTTGTCTCCTCATATGTTTTTTTTATGTCACCCACCTTTGCGTTTTATGGTTTGTTTCTCTGCTATCTGACAGGCACTCTGCCTTGTCTAACTGTGCATCTTACTTTCCTTTAGGGTATTACACGGAATCACCTTAAGCCGTTGTCAGTAACTGATGTCTGGCCTTCATCCATACTGTACTCAGGCAATGCCTCTAAAGGTAAGACTAAAGCAATCATCCAGTATTTGATAGTCAACCAGAGTTTGGCCTAATGTCGTGCTCTTCTTTTAGAACCTAATGAGTCAAATCGTCGATCTGGGGGAGGTGAAGGAGGAGGGAAGAAAGGAGGAAAAAAAGACTGGAAAAGTCGATTACAACAGGTATTTATCTGTGGATAAATTCAGCTTTTTCTCCATATTTACATTTAAAAAATGGGAGTTACTGCTTCTCAGTCAATTGAAACTATTGTAGATATTATGAGACGTGTCAAGGCAGCTGGTGCTTGTTTACATTTCTTTTTGTCAGGACTGATGATGTTTATTGTCACTTTTGTTACTGTCATTGTGCCTGCATTTCATATCTCAGCTCGTTTGTTGTTTGGAAATAAGTGGTTATTTTGGTTGCTTTTAAGGAGAGAAGCATTATGTTTGTTTATTCCCTGTCTATATCATTCTCTTTTTTTGGCTCCTGTGCATTAGGGTGATGTACCATGGGATGACAATGATTTCCGCTACATGGCGGTCACAGTGGCAGGTGTTGCATCCGTCCTGCTGTACCTGTACCTCCATGATCCAGGCAGTGAGATCACTTGGAAAGATTTTGTCCATCGCTACCTAGCCAGAGGACTAGTAAGAACAAATCCATTTACTAGAAGGATGTGTTTGTATGCATCAAATATTATGCCATTTTTTCCTCTTCCACAGGTTGACCATTTGGAAGTTATCAACAAGCAGTATGTCAGGGTCGTGCTTGTGCCAGGAGCAGATACGTCAGATGGAGTAAGTCATGTTATTATATGCTATGTACAACTTACAAAGGCTGTTTTTTTTCAGGATGTTTATTAGTGAAAATCCCAAAATGTAAGAATTTTAAATACTTACGTTAAGTATATTGTATGGAGGTAATGGTACCCTGGGTCCACGTATGTTTATTTTATATAACTAAAAATTAGCACCGCCATTTTTTTTCATATATTAATGCTTAACATTTAAAGGCATACTGGAAAACATGAACCATCTTTGGACTGTGTTTGGGCATCTTTCCAGGTGCTCCACTGGTGTTGTACACTGTTCACAAGAATTAGGGGATATTCCAAAATGAAATATCCCATAATAAAACATCCCCTTATTTTTGTGTAGTGTAGTTAAAGTCTTATAGCTTAATTGACTTTTAGATCAATTGTCTTTCAGAGCTTTGTGTGGTTTAACATTGGCAGTGTTGATGCGTTCGAGAGAAATCTGGAAGCTGCTAACTACGAGCTGGGTTTGGAGCCCTTACACAGAGCTTCTGTGGTGTACCGTTCAAAGACTGATGGGTAAGTGTGCCCTTGTAAAATCTGCACTGCCCTCTGTGGGTCACACATTGAGCTAACTCTGTGTTGACAAACTACATCTTTAAGCATGCTGCGTAATTTATTGCACCTTGTCAGTGCAGCCACAGAAACATGTTGCAATGTGACGAGATATGGACCTAATGATCCTGGGTCCTTAACTCACCATTGCTTAAATTGTATGACTGTGTTAGTTGTATATCGCTCTGCATAAGGGCGTCTGCTAAATGCCGTAAATGTAATGCATTTATCAACAAGACAACAGCCAAAGAGAAAAAAATAGGACTGATATATGCAAATTCCTTCCAATCTTTCTTTGAGGTACCATGTGTTTTAAACATTTCAGTAATTTTCTCACACATTTGTCGATAAACTGGAGATCATCTGTGTTTGCTCCTCAAACACTGAACATTTTGTGCATGCTTCTTTTAACCAAATTATTCCCATTTCCTGTAGTCACATAATTATTCTTTTTTTTTTTCCATACCGCACCGACTTTTACTGATTTTTGTGGTTGTGGTAGAATTATTGTTATCCAGTTTTATTTAGAGAAATTGGCAGTATAAAATTATTTTATACTAATATTATGCAGAATCTACACAGTAGTAGCTGCTTTTTAATCTGCAATTTATAATCTGGAGTGTACATGTGTGGGTTTTCCTCATTTTTTCCTCCCATAGTCCAAAGACATATATGTTAGGTTTTTTCATGCGTGCGTGCGTGTGTGTGTGTGTGCGTGCGTACGTGCATACACATTTTATTTTCCTTCAGATCCTTTCTTATGAGCATCATTCCCACCCTGCTGCTGATTGGTTTTTTGCTCTTCACACTACGTCGAGGGTCAATGGGAGGAGGTGGTGGAGGCAGAGGAAGAGGTGGACTTTTTAGTATGAGTGAATCTACGGCAAAGATGATGAAAGACAATATCGATGTAAAGTTCAAAGATGTAGCTGGCTGCGAGGAAGCAAAAGTGGAGATCCTAGAATTTGTCAACTTTTTGAAGAACCCGCAACAATACCAGGACCTGGGTGCTAAGATCCCTAAGGTACAAGCACATAATCAAGGAAATAAAAGTTTTTTTTTAATTTTTTTTTATTTCAAGTTTTCAAACATGCAGCAATAGCAGTGGGAGTGCACTAACAAGAACGTTAAAACTATTTGGCATGCTCCTTTTAGATTGCATTGGTTAGTAACTATCAGTCTGCGTATTTCTAGGGAGCTGTGCTGTCAGGCCCGCCAGGAACGGGGAAGACTTTGCTGGCAAAAGCCACTGCTGGAGAGGCCAATGTCCCCTTCATTACTGTCAATGGCTCAGAATTCCTTGAAATGTTTGTTGGAGTCGGTCCAGCAAGAGTAAGTAAGCGGCAGAAGCATGGTGCTAGAGGTTGGAAGTACAGTGCGGTTTAGTGATCGCATTGCATTTTTAAACTGAAATGGAAGTTGACTAGACATTCCCATACAGTTTTGCTACTTTACTGTAAATATAAACAATATTTTCAGATTTACTTTTTAATTTTGATTTAACTAAAAAATATATAGACAGTATTACAAACAACACTGAAGATCAGCCAAATGAGACCGTGAATGAGTATATGTGAACCAGTTTATATAGTTACGGTAGAGAGAATGTACAGGTAGTGAGAGTACTACTTTTAATAGGACAGACGTTACACATGTAACAGTGCCCTCTAGGGTATCAGCGCCACAATTAAAAAACACAGCTTGTTACAAATACAGACTTCTATAACTTATTAGAATTGTTAAGACTGTTAAAGTGAACAGAGGTGGATCGAAATAATTGTTAACATGGCACATACTTGTACACCTGATAATAATCTTTAACAAAAAAAGAAAACACGCATTCACCTATGACTGGTGCTATTTCAGGTAAGGGACATGTTTGCTATGGCCAGGAAGAATGCTCCATGCATCCTTTTCATAGATGAGATTGATGCAGTCGGCAGGAAGCGAGGTGGAGGAAACTTTGGTGGTCAGAGTGAGCAGGAGAACACCCTCAACCAGCTACTTGTGGAGATGGATGGTATGTTCAGAACTATAGGACTGGTTTAGTGTTTCTAGTCTAGTTTGTACTAGATTGTGTTGTTCCAAAACGAAACTGCTTCTGTTTTCCATCCCAGTGTTCTTCATGTGTCCAAATTTAAAAATTTACTCCTGCCCCAAGCTCATACCAAGTTTTGTACCTGACCCAGTATCTTAAAATAATGTTCCCTCGTCTCACATAGACCTACAGTGTAATGCGTTTAGCATTTTAAATGAGTCAATGGTGTCAAAAAATGAGTTCATAAATGGTTCAAGTGTGCACCATTAAATTAGAGCTAACATAGAAATGTCTAAAAAGAAAACAGAATTTCTATCACCTGTAAATGAAACCCTGTTTAGTCATACTTTGTTCAGTAGCAGTATGTGTTTATTTAGAAAAAAAACTTAAATAACTTATTTATTTATTTAGAAATTAAGAGTTACGGTTTATTCTTACTCTTATCATTTCAGGTTTCAACAGCAGTACAAATGTTGTAATTCTGGCCGGCACAAACAGACCTGATGTCTTGGACCCTGCTCTGATGAGACCTGGGAGATTTGACCGACAGATTTACATAGGTTTTCAGAAGTTACTTGTGCTGAGTGCAATATTCATACATAGTTATTTCCCTTGCAAATGTATCCATGTTATTTATTGACAGCATGCTTTTTGTGTAACTACTAAAGGTCCTCCTGATATAAAGGGCAGAGCTTCCATCTTTAAAGTTCATTTGAGACCCCTCAAACTGGATTCAAGTCTGGACTCGGATGCTCTTGCTAGGCGAATGGCTGCTTCCACACCAGGTTTCACAGGTATTACTTCAATCAATTTTACCAGTAGTTTTAGAAATATCTATCACAACAATTTTCAGTTTTTTCTATTTAATCATATTCTACTCTTCACTAAATAATTAAACAATTTACTATTCTTCATTAAATAATCCATAACTGCTTTCAGACCTAAATTATGAGGCCTTGTTGAGCACTTCACTTCGTGGTCATAAGTAATTTGTGTCTATTAAGCCCCTTATTCCTTAATTTTCTGTTTTTGCATAAATATGACCTAAACCAAGTCATTATATTAGACCAAACAACACCTAAACAAATGAGACAAATTATTATAATCATTATTATTATTATTATTTTTTTATAATACTTGGTTATTTGCTTATTAAGGAAAATGATCCAGTATTACATACGCCATATTGCCAAAAGCATGCGCTTGTCTGCCTTCACATGCATATGATCTTCAGTGACGTTAATGTTAACTACAGTGATATTAATGTCCACGAATTCGCTCTCAGGAGAACACTGAACAACAGTGGTATGCATGGCAGGGTTGCAAGGAGACAGCCACTCTTCTGTCTACAGTTTGCTAAAGTCCAAGGTGAACAAGTAAAAGGGTATTGGAAAAATGTGTTGTTGATAAGACCAAAATATAAGTTTGTGGTTTAAATGAGATGCATTAAGCTGGAAAACAATGCAGAATTTTCCTTGCTCCCAGGCATAAGTTTCTTAAGCAATCTCTGGCTTTGGCCTGCTTTGCTGCATCTCAGACAGGATGCCTTGCTATCATTGAGGAAACAATGAATTCTGAATTATACCAGCAACTCCCAAAGAAATATACCAACATATTAAATTAAATCCCAAAGCGAATGTAGTTCATGCAGGAATGCAATGACCCCAAGAACACAAGAATAATAAAGCTAATGTTATGAAATGCCTATGTCAAATTCCTAACCAATTGAAATGTGGTGGAAGGACCTAAAGCAAGCAGTTCATGAAACTCACCAACATTCCAGAAGTAGAACTATTCTGTACATATGAATGTGTTAAAATTTCTCCAAGTCAATATGCACAACTGAACAATAATTATTGAAAATGTTTAGTTGCAGTTATTGCTGTAAAAGTGGCTGCAAAGTAAAAGTAATGGTTCATATATTTTGCCGTCCATAGATGTGTAATACTGGATTGTTTTCCTGGGTAAATAAATGACCATGTGCAATATATTTTAAATCTTGTTTCATTGCAGTAATTCCCAATCTGTAATATTAACTAAAATTGTTGTAATCATGTTATTTTTCTCTTTAAAATGTGATCTGTTTATACAGTACTCACAAAAATTAGAAGATATTTAGTTATGGGATATATCATTTGAAATCATTCCCATATTTTTGTGAGCACTGTATATTTAACTATATACCATCGATTAAAGAAGTAAGAAATTAAAGCTGCGTGCTTTATTGCTGATTATAACTTGTGGCCTTTCTCATCTGTCGTATTGTAGCGATTATTCACTGACTGAATGGTAGCAGGAAAAGTTAAGCATATATAAAAAAAAGTATAGATCCTTAAAGTGTGCTTCTGTTCTAACCTTCAGGAGCTGACATTGCAAATGTGTGTAATGAGGCAGCTCTGATTGCTGCCAGGCATCTAAGTGAAGCTGTCAATGCCAAACACTTTGAACAGGCTATAGACAGAGTGATAGGAGGTGAGTCTTGAAATTAGTGATTGTCACTGGGTTGCTCTGGATTGCACTGGAGTCTTTACATAATTTGCACTCTTATAACTAGGTCTTGAGAAGAAAACGCAGGTTTTGCAACCCACTGAAAAGAAAACGGTGGCATATCATGAGGCAGGCCATGCTGTAGTTGGCTGGTTCCTTGAACACGCCGACCCATTACTCAAGGTAACTAATTCAGTGTTGTGCCTATAGAGTTGTATCAAGCAGGCAGTCATGATGCATTAAATATTTCGATAACCATCCATATTGAAGGTCTCCATCATTCCGCGCGGAAAAGGTCTGGGATATGCGCAGTACCTACCCAAAGAGCAGTACTTGTACACACGGGAGCAATTGTTTGACAGGATGTGTATGATGCTGGGTGGCCGTGTGGCAGAGCAGGTTTTCTTTGGAAGAATCACCACTGGAGCGCAAGATGACTTGAAGAAAGTCACACAATCAGCCTATGCTCAGGTATAAACACTGCTTGGATACCAGAACCTAAACTTTTCATGAACTTACTTTTTGTCAAAGTCCTTTAAAACAAAAAGTATCCCTCTTCATGCCTTCTTTTGTTATAAATTTCCTATAGATTGTGCAGTTCGGCATGAGCGAAAAGGTGGGACAGGTCTCATTTGATATGCCACGGCAGGGCGACATGGTGATGGAGAAGCCATACAGTGAAGCCACGGCAGAACTGATCGATCAGGAGGTCAGAGAGCTGGTAGACACGGCCTATCAAAGAACTTTGAAGCTCGTTAATGAAAAACAAGAGCTGGTCGAGATGGTAAGTATTAGTATTTTATCGTTGTTGTTTTTTATAGGTAAATGTCTGAGTGCGTTTGCATGCAGTTAATAATCTGATAACTGCAGAGAGTCAGATTTTATGAGTAATCTGTATAATCAGTATACATGCACATCAGTGAAACATAATGAGAAATTATGTTTACATGAAAACCATCTATTAATCTCACAGATAGATGTTACTTTAATAGTAAACTTCAAACTTTAATACTAAATATTCAATTTCTTATATACTGCATATCCCGTCTCGACAAAGTGTCAGATAATCGCTTAGTGGGTGGGGTGTTTAAAGCAGGGTTGCCGGATTTCTTGAGTGAATACATCACCAAGGTCTGTGTATATAAGCCCGAAAGACGAGTATGTTGACCTGGCAACTGCGTTCTTTTCTGCTGCCTGCTCTGTGTACATTATATTGTAATATGGGGATACATGCTTAAAGAAATCTGATCAGCTCTCTTTATTGGTTTTCATAATCTTCATTTTTAGACCAACATATGCTGTATACATGACCATTTGAATAATTGGCCAACTGCAGAAATCTGACTATAATAAGTTTATAAAGTGGATGTAAACACACTCAGAAGTAAAAAAAAATGGTCTAGTTAAGGGTGCATCAACCTTTCCAGACAATAAAAAAACTGTTGTACAGTACTGTGAAAGTCTTAGGCCATGTTTCTTTAGAAAATAAATAGGAATTTGTTTACTCAGTTATTTAATATACTGTAAAGCTACAATAGAAGTAGATGGCAGTTAAGCCAGACAATAATTATAAAACCATAATAATGTAACCTTTAAAAAGAATATAAGCTCTATGGAGTAAGTCTCGTACCAGTTAGTTGTGGTTCGTCATTACTGACTTTGGATCACAACAGTATTTTTATTGCAGATTCTTCAGATAATAATGTTTTACCTAAATTAAAGTGTAAGTCTAAAGCTAGTATGTGTAATTACTTTGAAACTACTATGCCTCCCCATAATAACCTATCAAGTTAGGATTCCACCAGCATTTAGAGATTAAGAAACAGTGTTGGCACTCTGCAAGATCCTTCTTCTAGATAATCTGCACTTCACATGTTTTGCACACGCTCTCTTACTAATGACTGATTGCCTGGTTTTATCGTTATCTGAGTGTTAACAAAAAAAAAGCATTCTGCAAATGACATGCATTGTTTGTGCATGCAGGTGGGAAAGCGTCTCCTCGAAAAGGAAGTGCTGGACAAGTCAGACATGGTGGAGCTGCTTGGTGTCAGGCCGTTTGAGGAGAAATCCACCTACGAAGAGTTTGTCGATGGGACAGGCAGCTTTGAAGAAGACACAAGCCTACCAGAGGGACTGAAGGACTGGAACAAAGAGAGGACAGAGGAAGAGGTGGAAAACTCACAAAAGAAGCAGGCAGCTTAAGACGAGCCTTAGACTGGAAAAGCATACAAGCATTTATGATGTAATATTGTGAAATAAGGGACTTAAAGAGATGCCTTAACCTCCAGCAGTATGTGAACTATAGGCCTGGGAAATCACAAAACTGTCTACTTTAATCGGTGTATTTCACACTAGAATTCAGATATACATACTAGCACAGTGTTATTTCAGTACAGGTATTCCTCGATTTATGATATTTGATATTTTCAAAAACATACTCTGAAACTGAATTAAACATTTCCTAGGCAGGGGATATGAAATATGAAGTGCTCTCCTGCACTTTGATGAGGAAGTTGGTATTGCGTTAACTTGGCGACAGTAATAATCACTGGGAAATGTGGTGAGGAAAAGCCGTGGTCTCACAATGATTGTTTCATTTTTCACTTTCAATACATTATTCAATAAATTACACAAGTCCTTCAATACTTTATTGTAAATAAACTTTAGCCTTTTGGTCCAACTGTAGCTTAATATAAGTGCTGTAATCGTGGTTAAGTGTACCTTTCACTGAGTGCTCTCCTGTGGTTGATTTGTGACACTGCCAAACATTACATAGTGAGTGGGTGCTGGGTAATGTCATGAGTTGAGAAAAGTCACGTTCAGGTGGAGTATTAAATGTGTAAGGGATGCTTCTCTGTGATATACACAGTATATATTAAGCTCATCGATTTATGATAAATTCACCGTAGGATGGATTTGTCGGAATGTATTCCTATCATAAGTTGGAGACTACCTGCACAATGGAACCTCAGAATTTGAACACTTATTTATTTCTCCAATTCGGACATTGTACAGTCCGTTCTAATTATTTTTGCCCTCATGCTCGAACAAAAAAATCTGACTCTGAACATTGGTAAAACCTGTATGCTCATGACCCTGCCTCAGGGTTTTTTTTCTGAAGTGATTTAGATTGCAACTTCAAACAAATCTGAATTCGAATGGCTTTCCGCAAACCAATTAAGTTTGAATTCTTCAGTTCCACTATATAAGGGTTTTAGGTGTTACATAAAAACCTGAATTATGTAGACTCATGATTTTCTAGTCCTATTTCTTGAAAGGGAAGAGACCATGTTGTATATTTGTATCAACTGCTGATTAGCAGTTTGTTCTATAATATGTAATATGTTCTTGTGACAAATTTGTATGATAATAATGATTTAATTAAATAGGGTTATTCCAAAAACAACACCAGTTCATGCTTTATTTTTTTTTAAATGAACACCAGTTCAAGTTAATATTCTTAAGACTTTGTCACGATGTGACCTGGATGTCTTCTATTACATCAGTAGTGGTCTGTGTAGGTAGGACCCTATAATTTCTGTTTTGGAAAATACTGATGGAATCACAAAAACTGACTTCAGATATAAAACATGCAAGAGTTTGAACATCTAAAAGTGAGCATTATTGGCCCCATCCTGTGATTTACCACTCTGCCTAATATTACTAGTTCTGTTTTAGTCACATTTAATTTGTGCAGCACACAACAGCGACATGGCCACATGTGAACAGTTGTTTTACTAACTTTAATTCAGAATTAAGTTCACGTGTGTGTGTGTGTGTGTGTGTGTACGGGGTTTCAAACATGGCTCAGCCACTCGTGTATTTGTTTATGGGTGCAGGCGAATGTTGATGATGATGAACTGTTAGATTTTGTGTTTTTAGTACAGTTGGTCTCTAGTCTTATTTGCAAAATTCGTCGCACACCGATGTCCTAATGATTTAAGGGCATTACTAAAAGGACCGTACATTGGTCAAAGTCAAATGATTTGTTACAAATTTGATACAATATGCACCCTGTATCTTTGCTCAAGTGTTTTTACAACTTTCATTTATATAATTTTTGTTGTTGCAAAATGTTATAACAATTTAATAAAATAAATAGGTGCCCTTTTTATATTGTTTGTTTTATTGTACTTATTTTCTCAAAGATAAACATTGTTTATAAAAAAAACTAAAATAGGAAAAAATCCATAAACAAATGAAATGGGAAAGAATATAATGGAATTTGGTAAAAGATTTAAAGGATTTCATAGAGCCCTACATACATATAAAAATAGAATTTGAGTCGGATCAGTCCGGTGTACACTATGTAGCATTAAGTATTATTTTATTATGTCAACAGGTAAAACTAGTCGGACTGATACAACAACCTGTTATGATTAAGGTACCTCCTGGATAGATTCAGTCATGGTTAAAGAGTTAATGTCCTTAGCTAATATGACTCTGGCCCAAAAAATCACCGTCTTTACTAAACAAGAATCCTGATAATGATGGTATTAAGTCATGGTTGTAAATGATGGAAACCACTTCCCTGAGAAATGTTGCATTTATTTCAGCATTATTTATTTAGGTATTGTGGTATGACCTCAACAAGTCTGATTAGTAGTTTCAGGTATGCACCAGATTTAATGGATGTCTTAACATTTACTGTATGATAAATTATAATCAGTAATTGCTTATTAGCTCACATTTGAACTAAAGACTGTTCTAATTCGATTGAAGTGTTTAGAGACTTTTTGTGCAAGTTACTCTGTTTGACTGTGGAATGTGGTAACAAGCTGTAAAGTGTTTGTAAGTGTATGTGCCCGTCTTTTCGTAAGTAGTACTCCTTTGTTTGTTGTCCCACATCACCTGTACATTCTGTCTAGCCTATTCACTTTCCCTGCTGTATGTAATTTTGTCTATCAATGCATTTTTTATTCAGTCAGACAAAGATATCAGGTTATCCATCATACCATCCTTTTACATCTTTCCCCTAGACAGGGATGTGCATTACTGTATTATCTATAATTATTGTGAATTTCTATAAATTAATTAAGTAGTGGAATTAGCATTGCTGTGTAGACTGAAGCATTTCTCTCGTGCTTTCAGAGATACAGTGTAGGAAATAATTATTTGGTACCTTGCTCATTTTGTAAGTTTGCTCACCTACAAAGATATGAAAAGTCTAGAATTTTAAGGGTATGTTTATTTTAAAAGTGAGATATAGAATATCTAAAAGAAAATCCAGAAAATTACGTTGTATAAAATATATAAATTAATTGCATTTAGCATAGAGAAATAAGTATTTGATCCCTCTAGTAAACATTGAGTTCTGGCTCCTACAGACTTATAACACCATAAGTAAGATGCTGGGTGAGAAGGAGACAACTGCTTGTGCCATTGTAAGAAAATGGAAGAAATACAAAATGGCTTTCAATCGACCTCAATCTGGGGCTCCATGCAAATTTTCATCTTGTGGGGTATCCTTGGTCATGAGAAAGGTGAGAAATCGGCTCAGTGAGAAACTACAGGGGGGAACTTGTTAATGATCTTAAGGCAGCTGTGACCACAGTCACCAAGAAAACCATTGGTAACACATTATGCCGTAATGGATTAAAATCCTGCAGTACCTGCA
>JAUZSU010193241.1:0-11994 GCA_034780255.1 Parotocinclus maculicauda | reverse complement strand
TCTCAAGTCCTCAGACATTTCTTTGGTCTTCTTTCTTCTCTCCATGCTCAATGTGGTACACACAAGGACACAGGACAGAGGTTGAGTCAACTTTAATCCATGTCAACTGGCTGCAAGTGTGATTTAGTTATTGCCAACACCTGTTAGGTGCCACAGGTAAGTTACAGGTGCTGTTAATTACAAAAATTAGAGAAGCATCACATGGTTTTTCAAACAGTGCCAATACTTTTGTCCACCCCCTTTTTTATGTTTGGTGTGGAATTATATCCAATTTGGCTTTATGACAATTCTTTTTGTGGTTTTCCATTGAAGACAAATGAAATGAAGATAATAATACCAAAAAATTTGTGATTGCAATCATTTTCAGGAAGAAACTGAGTATTATCTGACAGAATTGCAGGGGTGCCAATACTTCTGGCCACCACTGTATACACATATACTAAGAGTTTAGACCTTTAAATCATGTTAAGGTCATTAGTCATTACTGTTAACTCTTATCACTGGTACATTAAGGGTTGTTCAACAGCTGCAAAAAATCATACACAAGACATTATCTTCTTAAACTAAGCTAATAATAAAACATATTTAGACACAAGGAACACATATAAGTCACTCATAATTAGACATTATTAAGTAATGCAATATATCATTATATAGAGCAACATCTAAACAAATAAAAACAACATAAAAAACAAACAATAGCTATTATTGACTCTTTGAAAAATTGTCACTGCATTTTAGTCAAACAAATCGCAGCTTTACCGTTTTTTATTTAGAGCAGTTCTTCTTTTAAACACCCAACTACTCTAAGTAGTAAATAAATTTTTAAAATAATAGACTGTATAACAGACTGCTCACAAAAATTATGAGATATTTTATTTTGAATTATTTTCTAATTTGTGTGAGCATGATATATAATAGAAATGTTATAGAATTTAGATTATGTAGTTCTTTAAATATTTACCTATTATATATTATAGATATTTATGATATATCACAAAAATAGAATGCACTGTCCCAGGGAGATGAAAACACTTCAACTGTCTGATTAATTAAAACAGATTAAAGTGTATACAATAAATTATGATTAGCATTAAAATGCATTTTCAGTGTCACACACGACACAGGTACACAAAGCAAGGCAAACACCTGGGTGTACTGATGCTTCCGAAATTTTAAGTCAGCAATTTTAAGAATGGTTGTGTGTGTATGTGTGCAAGTGTGTTTGCATGGACCCTATCTTGGATTGGCACCCTGCCTTGCATAAAGTTGCCAGGAACTGGATGACGTGGGTATTAAAATGAATGAATGAGTAATTCCATCTGTCATTGACCTTTTAATGCAAGAAATTCATTCTATTAGGTGTTATTAAAAGCTGTTTCTCATTTGCCAGGTAAGATCAGTTACTCTGAACTTGTATGTGTTTGTGTTGGAAACTCAGTAATAAGTAAAGCCCAGTGAGAGGGTATTTTGTTCCCATTTTCATTACCTGTGCGCATTTAATGGAACATCTGCAGCTTTTTCCTGTAGGTCAGAAGACTTCTTTGTGTAAATAGTGTAACTTATCTAAAAACTATTTTAAGTAGGTAAACCATAGCAGTCTATTCAAACCTTTTTTTTAGGCTTTCCTTAGAAACAGGCTGCTGCGTCTGTGGTCTAAAATTGGAAGCAAACGAACTGTTATGATCAGGGGACACAAAGACAACAACAGCTGAAGGATGGCATGCAAATATGTTTTGCACATGAATGAAAGGAAATGACTATGTACATATCAGGAGACATTTGTTGCTAAAAGAAAAATTCAATATTGGAAAAAAAGTCATAGCTTCATACCAAAATCCTAAAACCATTAGCATCTACCACTATACGTATCTGTATGGCATGCATAATGATTTAGTCTTTGTTGTTTTTTAATTGGTATTTTCCATCCTGGCCCAACTTTTTCTGATTTAAGTTGTACATAAATGCAGCTAACTGAAGAATATACCAAGTATTTGTACTGTATTACATGTACTGAATTATTTGTACTGATGTGTTGAGTACTATATCCAGATTGTATCTGGAAAGCACTGCTACAGAATCAGTGGTGGAGTGACCCACCCAACCATGGCCTGCATACACTATTAAGCATGTTGTGTTCTTTGGTAGAACTTCAGACTCATTTAAAATTAGAGGACTTGTGTGTATAAGATATTGAAATGAAGAATTTCTATTTCTCTTTCAGACTGCTTTGCTCTGTTGGACTCTTGCTCTATTTGTCTGAGTCAGATGAGTAAGTGAAGCTCAGGTGTTCTCCCCTGTGGCATTTACATATCATCACTCATTATCCTTATCATCCATCACACACTACAGATACGCAACCACTTTCAGAGCCATACACACAGCAGGTGTAGCTGAGCATGTAATGGCTCAGCAGCATGTCCTTCCTGTTGTTTTTACCCAAAAGAGTCTATTCACTATACCAAATCTGATGTTCATGAGTCCTTGCTGTTTCAGTGATTTTCTCCCCCTCAGGCAGTCACTGAGAGAGATTTAAAAGATAACCGAAATGTGAACATGGGAAAGTTCTGCAATATTGTCTCTGCAGACAACACATAAAAGTGCCGTAATTGATTTTGGTATCTCATTTTTTCAGACTTTCCCGCATGATAGTTAAGGTGCAACACTTCACTTCTACACTCTGCTCAAATGTAGCGCAATCATTGGCAACCAGTCATTACCATTTGCCCCCTATCTCTGTTTTGTAAAATATGATGACATTAGCCTTCTGTTACTATCTCTCACTATCCTGAACCTCTACCTGAAACGGCTGCTGGCTGCAGCTCTCAGCTTTGCCCAACTTCACTGGCTGATAACACAGCTCTCCCTGGGCTAGAAGCATTAGCCAGGAACATGTGCTTCTGCTCAGTGCCCACATTTTAAATTAATTTGCTTCTTTACCTAAGCCAATGCCATTAGATATGATAGGACGTTCATAGGAGTTTCCTCCATTTTATTTTTGTCATTTGAATCTGTGATCAGATTTTATGCTAATTAAATGCCTTTCTGTCTGCATTTTTCAATTCTGGTTTGCCTCTTGTAAAGTAATTTCATTTTAACTCCCTTTTAGCTGACCACCATATTTGTCCTGCTCCACAAATTGCATCTGAAAGCCAATCACAGATGGGTAGTAAAATTAATTTGGGAAAATTAAATTTCATATGTAGATTGTTTTGCATTTAATGATTGGGATTACATTTAGCTAGTGCCTGGTGGCTGGGAGGACTTGGAATACTTAGTTGTGTACGTGTGTGTGTGCTCATGACTGACTAATGGTCATTTGACACCGCATGTGGCCACTCTGCTGTGAGTTTGTATGTGTGTTTGTCTGTCAGTTGAGCAGAAAGACCTGTGCCCATTGGCCTAGGCTCGCCTCCTTTTTCTCCTGGAAGCTGCTCAGGCTAAATTACTCCGAACAGCATCTTCCTCTCCACCCACACCCAATTTTCTGCCTCTTATGACACAGATGCAAGCTATACTTTTGGCCTACAAGTCCGGCAATCTGCAAGAGAGCAGCGCTACCAGTCAGCGAGTCAAAAAAAATAGTAATAGTAACAAAATTGTAAGATAGAAGATGGAGAGAGGACCAAATATGGAGAGAAAGAAAAATCGCCTTAACATGATGGAGCAGAGTAAAATGGGGGAACGATGGTAGATGCTGTTAAGGAAAATAAAAGTAGATCTTAACAAGATAAAAGTTTTGTAATAATAATTGATAAGACTGAGGTCTGGAATGGAATGGATAAATGTAGAGAAAATAATAGAGATGGAACAGGAAGGTCAAAAATCCCTTCAGGATGTCTTCAAAACTCTTATCGCTAGAAGGATAGAGAGATAGAGAGGAATGCGATAAAGGATAGACAGGTGAGGTTGTTGTTAAATGGCCATACCTTCCCGTGGGCTGAGGGAAACCTTGAGAGGCTTAACATGAGAAATATGCTGACCTCGACGAAGGAACACTTTAGCACCACTTGCGTTCATTCTGCAGTATTCTTACTAAAGATATCTATGTTGGTATCTAAATAACATGCACACATTTACCAGAGGTACAAGCATTTTGTTACTGTACTTAATTATTTTTAAATATTTTACTTAATTTTTTCTGTGACTTAATACTCTTTTTAGAAGGTACTGGGAATGCAGTTTCCATGAGTAGATGATTACTATTGTTTAAGTTAAATACACTGCTTAGAAAATTATACCATAGTTAAAAATGAGATATCCCCTAAATAAAATATCCCCTAATTTTTGTGAGCAGTGTTTCATGATGCATTATAAGTAATTTCGCAGTGTTTATTTAAACAATACAAAGTAGCCTGTATATTGCTTTTTATTCTATTTTGTCTCTTCTTAGCTCAAGATGTTAATTTGTTAATTTATTCTAAATATACTGCTCACAAAAATTAGGTGATAATGGTCAAAATGAAATATCTTAATGATATATCCCCTAATTTTTGTGAGCAGTA
The DNA here is from genome assembly GCA_034780255.1 of Parotocinclus maculicauda. Classification (NCBI taxonomy): domain Eukaryota; kingdom Metazoa; phylum Chordata; class Actinopteri; order Siluriformes; family Loricariidae; genus Parotocinclus; species Parotocinclus maculicauda. The sequence continues at coordinate 7,489 of JAUZSU010193241.1, read as the reverse complement.
TGTAATGACATGGGAATACTGTATGCTAACATTTGTTTATTGTTCGATCTGCTTTCGTTTTTTACAAAATATAAATGTTGATTCATTATTATTTCAACCTCAGACTCATTGGGCTTGGCTCATTTTCTGTGAAGAACCTACAACATTTTTGCAGATTTTTGGAAATAATTAGATATCAACATTTATTCTAAGCATGCCTTGATAAACTAGACCTGATTATTTTTTAAATTATGTGAGTTTCAGGTCTTTGCTAGTTATTCCATTCTCTTAATGGCAATAAATGACGTGATGGTTCGACCGCAAAAAAAATTCAGCACCAATCAAACCTCTAACCTCCTATTCCTCTTAGACACCAGAGGGCATGGAGAGTCTATGTTTATTACAGCATGAACAGGGCATCCAGTCAATACTATCAGCGCTGGCAGATTCTGACAGAGGCAGGGCCGGGCTGACTGGGACTTCTGAAGGCATTCGGGCACCCATTGCGAGCAAGCTAATATTGACTAAGTGAAACAACACTGCTAAATGTAAACTGCACACAAGCTGGGATCTATGTATTTCAAAAGAGATAGTCCGGCCCTATCTTCTATTTTCCCATGTTATGTTGTGTTGTGAGTTGTGCTCTCGACTGATTAATTCATATTGTACACTCGTTGATCTAATGCCATTTACCTTTAGTTATTTTCAGACGCCATTATCCAGAACAACTTACAACTGATATTTATCTTACAAGCCAAGCAATTGTTGACTAAAGACCTTGTCTAAGAACCCAACAGTGGCAGCTCAGCAGAGGTGGGATTTGCACACCTCTATGTCTCTAGTGTGAGCAATGTCTGCCCCCAAAGTTGACATGGAATCCGGTTACTAGTATTCCCCCAAGTAATGCTGCCTTCATGAGAGTGAGTCTTCTGCGGTGTACCACAATGTATGGACACATGCACAGACCCTCTCAGTCACCTTGGAGCATGGGGTACTGGCTTTTATGTCACATTGAGTTGTAAAACCACATTCTTGCCTTGTATTGAGCAGCTTGCTCTACAGTGTGTGCTCTTCCATGTGTAATTGTAGGTAATCAGATGAACCCAAGTAGACTTCTAGAACCAGGTTTTGCTCCATCAACAGAGCAATGTGGGTAGGCCTGGCAAACCCTACAATGAGTAAACTTAACCTCTTTCCATCTTACTCTCTTTTCATACTTTATATAAGTCAACATTGTGTTTTTAATATAAGATAAATAAACCACACAGGAATGATTCATTAAAATGAAGTACCATGCTTTAAAAACCAGCAAGTTACTACTACCTCATCTGTAATCAAGAGAAACTCTAAGTAAGAATGTAATTGAATTTCCTTTTGAGACTCTTGTTGTGATAAATGGCGAGACAGTTGCAGTTTGCTGCTGAGTCTCAGTGCAACATTGCAATATGTTAGCTTTTGTTCATGGGGGAGTGCTGTTGAATGTCATTTTTTTCCCTAGTGGGCGAATCTAAATCTGACAAACAGTCTAAAAAACACATGAAGTTTGACATTGCATGATGAAAAACAAATATACTTTAGTTTCCCTTTCTTGTGGCATAGCGGAGCTCCAGAGATCCCTGGTTTGATTCCCAAGACTAAACTAATCCTGTGTTTTTTTTCTCTGTCTTTCATAGACATGCCTTAGGTCACTTGTTGTCCCCAAAGTGGCACAATGTGAGTAAAAGAGGGTGTGAGCATGTACAGTATGTGCCTTGCAATAGACTAGTATCGTATCTATGGCTTGCTTCTACACTGTGCTCCTGAATTGACCCTGAATTAGATAAAGCAAGTATTACAAAAAGAATAAATGAATTAATAAATGTATTTATTTATTTTATGAACCATAGCTACAGCAAATTGCCAGAAACTGGTTTGGTATGTACTGATATTAGCATGTTATTGACTCAATCTAGCAACTGGTCAAATTCATAAAAAAAGCAATAATACAAGAACAGCTTAGATACTTTACAGTTTGTACTAATTATAAATATGGTACAAGGACTTGTTTACTCTAATGAACCCAGGTTGTTGTCACTTTTCAAGTCAAGATAGAAATAATTTTCTTAGCTGGGCCTTTTATTTGATCAGATAATGAGTGTACTTGGTATTACTTGCCTCCTTGTGCAGATATTTTTTTCTCTTCATAACTTCATTGCTCAGGTGGCTAAGTATGTATTATTTTTAGTTTATTAGCCAAATAACCCTCTAAAATTACTCATTGTTTGATTACTGATTATTCATTGCTTTATTGCTGTATAAATCTGTGAAGGACTTGTTAATTTACAAAACATACCCAGGTAAGGCATGTCGTAAGCATAAAATAAATCAAGATTAAGTGCTATTGTAAGATTTTGTGCTATTGTCTTCATGAGCAGCAATCCCTATCCCTAGTCATAAGGGATAACACTAATCAGATTTCAGGCCAGTTAAAATTGTGTGCAAAAAGAGTGGATATGTTAAGTTCAAATATTTATTCAAAATATGTATATTGAATATAACAGAAAAAGTGAGAATGTTTTGTCATACTGTTGTTATTGTAAGTTTTAGCCACTTTTTTGTTGGACAGGATGCCTAATTGAAGTAAAAAATTGTTTCTTATATTCTTATATAACATCTTATATAAAACGTCATTAGAAGCTTACCAACTGAAGAGGTACAGGAAGTTGTTATGCACCTGCTGTTTATAGCAGAAACTGTACTGCTGCCTTGTGGACCTATACAATTATGTTGAGGAACTTAAGTACTCTTGTGTTTTGACTCACTTTTCCTCCCTTTTCTTTTTTACCTCAGCTGAGATAACCCCACGTCTCCCATGACCCACTGACTCATTGGAAAAGCTGTTTATTATTCTCTACCTCTAATGGTCCTCTTCTTATGTGCTAATGAAACCATTTGGTCAAGACCTGGGGGCTTTGTTTTCCCTATCATTATCCAGCATGGATTTCTCCCACAGCTTCTCCTCGTGGAAATGGCAGAATGTAATGAGTAATAAACAAATGCAATTCATGCTATAAATACCAATAACCTGGTCTTCCACTGGTCAGTTGGGGACGGTTATTTCCTTTGTGTACATTCTACTATCTACAACACAATAACAAATGATGCCTCAATTGTTTGGTTTGTCAGCAAGGGTTATGTATTGATTGTTGGCCCAGCCTCTGAGACATTTAATAGGGACTTGCAAAACAGTGGAATCTGAAGCTGGATTCTGATGATGTTATAGGGCTGGAAAAAATGAGACACTTCCTCTAATGGCACCCAGGTCTAATATACTAGCCCTCCGTAGCAGTGACCTGAGTTTGAGTCCTGGCTGTTCCTTCTGGCTAGTGAAGGTAACACATACAGGATGTGTCTGAGGAAAGGAAAGGCCAGATGTGCAAACATCATTGAATCATGTCAGCCCAGTGATGGATGGCATCCAGTTTGGGGAATGCTTGTTTTTGCACCCTACACCAGGATACATGTAGGTAATGGACAAGGATATTAAAAAATTAACAAACAAAAAAGTCCTCCTACTAATGAGGCAATGAAAATTTTAACGCATTACCACATTCATTTTTAGCTTAAAAATGAAGTTGCAGCTAATTTGGACCTGCGTGCTGGAAATGGGTAGGATATACTGTAGGTTTTACAAACAACAAATTCTCTGTTTCAAAATAAAATGGAGAAAGAAAATTGTCAAATCAAGTCTGGGAAAATTTCTAAACCAACCCCCATATTCACATTAGGTTTTCCTATGTTTTTTTTTTCCAAAACTTACTTTTAAAATATGTATTTTACTTCAACTCTTTAATTGTCTTTATTTCCAAGTTCTCTGTCAGAACATCTTTATTCTTCCAATAAGCTTGCTTTATCAACTTAGTTTAATTACTTTATTTTTTCAGCAATGTTCTCTCGTCCCTTATCTCCCCTAGATCAACTTTCAAATGTTTTTAGGTGTATATATAAATATATTTTTCTGTTTTCTCTTACACACACATACACACAAACAATCATAAAATGTATTGGCAGCATCTCACATAAAGAAACCACGCTCATGCTGGCTCTTGAGTGCCCTGTGCCTTCAGGGAAATGTAGTTCACAGGGCTGCCTCTTAGACTGTGCACCTCTGCTGGCACTCTGACGACAAGGACTTTAACACAGTGTTTGCAGGAACAAACCTAAAGATAACATTTGGTTTGTTTTGGAGTGCAGCCACTCTGAACACAAACAAACTATTCACATTAAAAAAATGCAACTGGCTTTGCTACATAAAACTTAATGAACTGTCAAAAGGCTTTTACCAGAAACACGTACAGTCAAAGCAAAATGGAAATGCTAGAGTGTGATGTCCATGTACAGCAAGATTACATCACACACACACACACACACACACACACACACACACACACACACACACAAATCTATTTTCATTCTGTTTCTTTTAAGGCAAACCATATTTGATGAAATATGCTCGGCCTTATATAGATGAATATTGCACTCATGCTGTGAAAGTCTGACAGAGAGAAATGGCTCCACGTAATAAAAGCCTCATAGGCACAAAGCTTTGTGTGCTATTTTAACTCTGTTGTTGCCTTGAATTATTGAATGATCCATTCCATGGATTCATCAAGGAGAGTTTTATCCCTGGCTCATACTTAAAGTGGTTTTGCTTTATTTGAGCTTTACAAAAACACCCACTGTGGGTGGGTCAAAAGGGAAATCTGTTGTCCCTCGAACAGAATAGTGCATCATGTTGGCTCAGCCACAAATGCACACAGGTCAGATATTGTGTGAGATAAATTATGAATAACGCCAAATATATATAGTAAATCATGAAATTTGGATCATTATGGACAAGAATTAAATAATGCATACAGATACCTCATAAACCAATTATCAACATTCTAATATGTGTAATATACTAATATGCTAATATACTCTGCACCATGAATTCTTAGTTAGAGTTGCTTTAAATATATCACTGAAACAAGAACTTTAATCAGAGAATACTCCCTGAATGGGATATTGATCACTTACTCACCTGACTATATCCAGGGACAAATTTAGGTTAACTAGAGGAGAAACCTGAGACCTAAAGAAGAGAAAATCCATGTTGACATTGTGAAAATGTGTCAAACTTCACAAGAAAAAGCAAGGATTGATTCCTGGGGTTGCAAGGTAATGATGCTCCGTGGTGCAAACAGTGCCAAAGGCATAGTGTCGCCTCAGACAGCATATTAGCTTGCCTTGGAATACTGACTATTTTGTAGTTCCAAAACATATAGTGCATGTTATAAGGATCTAAACAGTGTTCCAAAGGTATGTAACGAGCAGATCCTTTAGAAATAGTTCAGTCATACCCTGTTTATGTATCTGGAAAATGGTTTAGATAGGGACAAGACTGTTGTAGCCAAGTGGCTAAATCACTGAACTATGGACCAGAATGTCCAAGGTTTAAATCCCACTGCTGCCAAGCTGCCCCTGTCCCACAATTGCTTGGGCTGTAAAAATGTTTCAGTTGTAAGTCACTCTCGATAAGGGTGCCTGCTAATGTAAATGTAAATGAATAGTGTAAGTAACAGTTAAGATTGTGAGTGTGCATTTTCACCCTCTTGCTTTAAGGTTCTAATCTAATAGTAATTCATACTATTTTTAGGGTATATAATATTTAATGTTATTTTTTTTACATAAAATATATACTGCTCACAAAAGTAAGGGATATTTTTAAATGAAATTTAATTTAGAATGGTTTCGTTTTTTAGATGTGATCTAAGAAACCTATTTCCATTATATCTTATGGGGAAATATGGGGACCTATTGATTGTTGGACTTAGTTTTGCTTCTTTACCTTTCATTTATATATCTACACATCTAGTATCTCTTTTGTATTACGGTGATTACTGGTGCAAAATGGCATAGGTAAAGACCAAAGTACCATACAGTAAGCTGCCATTTATTACACCAGTATCTTGTGACTCAGACCAAGTTTGCATATGTGTTTTAGCAGGAACTCCGTTATAACAAAAGCATTTGGTTATCAAAGTCTGGCAGTACTTAGAAAGGTTGATGTATCAGATTTAGACCTTCCCATACTCCCTCTTTCCGTTTCCTAAGGTGTTCTACTGCATACTGACATCTCTCTTTTGACACAAAATACTTTGTGCAAGATATCTCCAGCAGTCATCATCCTTTTTCCTCTCTTGTTTCTATTAATTTGCCCTCCTTGCCCTTCACACATTTTACACATTATATTGCAGCCTTTTAATAATTACCACCAGGCACATCCTTCTGTAACCCATCTGCTGTGCTTCAAACCTTTGACCCCTCGACTAGATTGTTTTCTCGTGAATTAAGAATTTGGCCACCTGAATCCTATCTATTACAGTGTGTGCTTTCACTATGTTGGGTAACATTTACTGTACACGGGTACAAACATACCATTACGTTTGTACCTGTATGTAGTACTATGTTGAAGTTGGACAATGTTCCACAGTGGCAGTTGTGAGAGCATGATTTTCATATATTTACTGCTCACAAAATTAGTGGATAGTTGTTTTTGATACGTCCCCTAATTTTTGTGAGCAGTATATATTTCTGGCCAAGTATTGCAGTAAAAGTTGCAATACCGCTGCTGCAGAGATGGGAGAATCCCTTTTGTTTTCTTGTATATGTTTGTAGTTTGTATGTGATGTGCTGGCATTTAGGTGATTAGTTGTTATATACATTATTTTAATTTTGTATTATTCATTTAGGTCTGTAGTTATATTAATAAAGCAAATATTATTTACTTTACTTAAATTATTCCCTGACGGTTCAAATCACCCATATTTCACATTATTATTAAGCCTGTTCCATAACACTTATGTAAAGCGTGATTTCTGGAGTCATCCTGGAAAATTATACGTATACTTTATCCCATATAAATTAGACTGTAAAATCCCTTACATATTCTATTAATGAAACTCGGGTAAAAGTAATACAGATTAAATACTGGTGAACCACTCAGGAGCCTAAAACAAATATACTTAATTAAATAATTGCATGAAACGACCATTGCAATGATTTGATTATGATTATGTCATTTTCTTACTCCTCTTTTTAATTAACACTCAAGCCACTACTGATAAGAGGTCCGAAATGGAAGGAGAGAGAATTATTAATAGCACATCATCTCATGACAGTACCTCGCCAAACAAATCTGATGCCAGCATCATACTTTCACCGATAGATGGTGTATTTTATTTTAATCCTGGATCAGGTCCCTTAAACAAATGGCTCAATTCAAAATGTCAATATTACTTAAAGACTGCCAGGCAGTGGCACTAATTTAGGGCAGTAATCTCATAATGCTGAATCATTTAGGCACAGGTAATGTTTATTGAGTAGAAGGAGAAAGGGATTGTTGATATGGCAGAACTAATGGTTTTGATGGACCCATAAAGAGGGGAGTTAGGCGTGATGGACGGGTGGGGGATGTGTGCTTAGAGAA
>JAUZSU010193240.1:12311-23582 GCA_034780255.1 Parotocinclus maculicauda | reverse complement strand
TATTACAGATCACTTGTATCAAACCCAACTTTTTAAATAAGATATTGTAAATTTAGACTAATCTAAAACCGGCGTAGACCTCTCTGCTGTAAAAAAAGAAAAAGAAAATCGAGAATCGAATCGAATCGTGACCCTGAAATCAGAAATGAAATCGAATCAAAGATTTAGAGAATCGTGACACCCCTAATATATATATATATATTCCTTTTATAATTCTTAAGACCTTTAATGTTAATGCAAACCGACATTGACTGGTTGTTAAATGGCACATACCTGTACAAAGAGCATAAGTGCCATTACCCCGCCTCATTTTGGATATTTTACTTTGTACAGCTGCTGCTTGGATGCTATTGCCAGTCATACTGTAGCTCTGTAGTTATTATATTATTTATGCCACATCACAGCAGCATCAGTGGGTATTTAATAAAAGGAACAAGGTTATAACGGAACTAGTCAGACGCTCATGTACGTCTTTGAAATGAGTGCCCGGAGAATACTTGTTTGAACACAGACAGGACATGCAGGAGTTGTGCTGTGACCGTGCTAACCACTTGCCCCATCATTTCACTTAGCTTTAACTTAAATAATAATCAATTGTATGGTGTAAACTGAGAAATGAAATGTAAACTGTCACGTAAATGTTCATATTACTTTTGGTGTGTTTTGCAGTTCATCTTTATGAATAGAAATTTATGGTTCTGAATGGAAATAAACATGATCAGCAATTTTCGAAAAATTGTTCCATACTTCTATATAAACACTTCTTAAGAGCAAAATAATGAACCAGTTAGTCAGTTTACCTTAGTACTAATTCGATGAACATATATTGCAACTTTAGCAAAGAAATGACTTATAGTTGCAAAACACACCATCCAATGTTCTGTTTATAGTCTTATATGCATCATATTTAACATGAGCATATCACACACACATATGTGCACATACACACGCACGCACGCGCACGCACGCTCACAGTGCAGGAGGCTTAAGAAAAGAGCTGACTTATCCATTTTTCTCCATTTCACAAAAGTAGCTGCACTGGTGTCAACATGATGAATGGGGGCAAGTGGAGAGAGAGAGAGAGCACACTTACTGTAGGGTAGATGGCTCCTCCTGAACGCCCATGCTCAACGCAATATAAATGAAGGTGTGAGAAATAGCTGTAATGAGCACTAACATGTGTTTTGACAACACCTCATCAAGACCTTTCACGAATTTAAATGTTGAGTAAACACTTTTCTCTCAAAAACTATTCCGAATTACACTTGGTCCCTGTGCATTCCATGAATCACTGACTGTGCATGTACTGATCGCTTACATGTGTTTGCTCACAACAAATGCGTTATAAAAAAAAAAAACGACTATGAGAATAAGCAATAATTTATCAACAAATAAAACAGAGGAGACATTCTGTACACGTGATATTCTGTGCACAGTTACTGTATAAAAAAACCCCCACACATTTAAAAAACACTCTGTGCACTATTGGAGCACATTATGACAGCAATCCTTACAGTCAGGGTGCGCATATAGACACCACTCAGCTAGCATCACTAGTATCTGCCCCCAAATTCCTCAGGGGAGGAGGGGGGAAATCAGGGTTGTGACTACATTTTTGCAGCGGCCATTAAATGTGAGAGAACGGTTAATGACTAGCGCAAAGGTTTGCATGCCACATTATAGGAGTGCATACCAAATGATCTGGTTAACTAAGAATTGGAGAGCGGAGGAAAAGCTATAGAACTTCTGAAGCTAAAAGAAATTATCTTGCTCATTCCTCTAGTGTTAAACAGTTTGTTCAAAGCGATGCTGAGGCACCCATAGCTTGGAGTGTCTGCATTATCCAGCTGGCCTCTAGGTATAGAAGAAGAAAGATAAATGTTTGGTACCACCTGCTGGACAGTACATGTCACTTTGGAGAAAAATGGATTGGTTATACTGAGAGACCATCTCCGCTGCCACAAAGCCTAGGCACTGATTTACCTTAAGTGCACAAAAAACAAACTTTACACAAACAAACAGATTTGCATGTATAATATTTCTCAAAAATTTATAAAAATGTGTAATCACATCTCGATCAATCACAGTTTTACTTGCTCCTTTTTGACACCACAGAATGCGAGTGAACAATTAAAGCTAGCCAGCAAGCAAAAATAAATATTCCCTAATTGTTTGTGTAGTTTCCAATAATTCAGATACAACAGTGATTTCAATGATTTTCATTCTTTTCATCCAAAGTATGCATTCAGGTAGGTTTGTTAGAAACTGCTTATCAAAACAGTTATCTTGTCTGACCAATACGTTGGCAAACCATGCAGCCATACAAGATTACAATCCCTAAAAGCTATCAGTGCTATATCTAGAATGTAGTGTATAATTCTTAGGTTTACCATCATGGGATCAATGAGTTTATATATTTCACTGGTTAAATAAACAATTATAACAATCATATACATTACTATTGGCTAAAATGGAAAATACTTAATATGATCTCCCCGTACGCTTTAGCAATATCAGCATCTGGCAGCTTCATTGGGATACATAGTCTTTTATCGTCCAAAGAAGCTTGGTCAGGAACATTATTTTTTAAAGGGTAGCAGTCAAAAAACCACTTTTCAAAAAGCGAGCAGGGTATAAAGGCTAAGATTTGATAAAGCTCATGAAGACTGGAATAAAGAACAGTGGAAATATAAATTATGGTGTGATGAATCCCCGTAGCAAGAAGGTTCCAGGTTCAGTCCCAGGATGGAGTGGCCTGGGTCCTTTCTGTGTGGAGTCTGCATGTCCTCCCCTTGTCTGCGTGGTTTACTCCGGTTTCTTCCCACAGTCCGAAAACATGCGTGTTGGGCTAAATGGTGTCACTAAATGCTTGTAGCACCAAGAAAGACCCAGGGACTCTGCTCATCATCAAGCTTTATTTAGAACTGGCCTATTAAGACTGAATATCAAAAGAGCAGCACAGATGCTTGGAAAGGGTTGGACAATATTCTGATTTAACAAACTTTCTAGGTAGATGTTACATTTACATTTATGGTATTTAGCAGACACCCTTATTCAGAGTGACTTACAACTGATACTGTCTTACAATTCAAGCAATGGTTAAGGGCCTTGCTTAAGGACCCAATTGTGGCAAGTACTGCTTCAGAGTCCAGTACCTCCACCGCTAGGCTCCTTTCCAGGTTAAATGTCATAACCCATTATTAACTATATAGAGTTACTAAACACAACTTAACTACTACTTCGGAGACATGACTTTTAGACATGACCGCTGTTATATCAATTTCAAAATGTAATAAAGAATGCATTTACCAGATTCCAGCAAAGCATGGGGCCATCAAAAACGACTCATGTATATCCAACAGTGAGGGAGCTGCTGACATTACAATATCTTAAAATAAGTAAGATATCTTTCAACAAAGTGAGATCACTGTACACATCTGGAAATATCTTATTATTTATTTATTATGAGAATCAAACCATGAGTTATATTTGTCTATATTTTCTATTTGAATTTCAGCTTGGTAAGATTATCATTTTTGCAGTGGCATTAAAAGGGTGGTGTTAAAAATATATGTATGAATTTAGTGCCACCCATTAAATAGATTTATGAACAGAAGTCATAGACTATACAGAACAGAGGCCAATTTGCTGTAAAATGGACGTGCAGAAGATAATCTAGTGAGAAGGACCTTTGTGAATTCCACCATGATCAATACATATTTCTGTTTCATATTATGGTGGATGCACTTTACTGCATCATTCTGATGAGAACCATATCAACTTAAGCATTTAAAACAAGCAAGGACATGAATCACCACTATTCATTATTTGGCACATTCATGAATCGAAGACTTAAAAACTCATCTTGGCAGCAGTGCTGGGCTAGGTGAAAACACATGAATTGAAGTGTTCAAATCAATAAATGCATCATACTTTTACAGCCTGATGAGAGTTTCGCATACAAAGGCAGCGATGAGGCTTCTCAATATCCCTGCATGTTAGCTATTACAGAAGTACAGAGTGACAGGGACTCAGGGAGTTTAAATTCATATATAAAAAATATATTAAACTAAATGTATATAATTTAATAATAATTACTTAAATATTAATAAGATTAAATTTTACTTACATAAAACCTTTTTCGAACTTGCACTTTCATCTCAGAATTCACCAGTAATTTAAGCACCTAAGTAACCCTCATATTACAGTATTATTGTTTAATAAACTAAACAAAGTATAAAACAAAAGCTGATGGAACAAAATTTTCCCATAGCACTTAAGGAATATAGCATGTACGAATAACACTGGGAACACTGGTGAGCCAAAATATTATAACCATCTGGTTGACAGTGATGTTTAGGTAGGTGGCACATGTCAAACTAAGGCCCACATGAAGGCTCTGACCCAGGGATTCTTAGCAGAATATTGCCCAGAGCAACACACTCCCTCCACTAGCTTGAATTCCTGCAACAGTGCATTCTGGTGCCATCACTTCCCCAGAAAAAGAGTGCATACATAGCAAAATGTTCATGTGATATAAAGGACAATGGGACGCATCAAGCAATGGGACCTGTTTATATTTCTCCAAGGTCCAGTTACGAAACTTGCATGCCACTGTAGGCACTTTTTATGGTGGCCAGCGGTTTAACACAATTAGCAGAGTGGGCATGCACAATTCTCGCTGTCCTTTGTGACACATTTAATGTGTAGCCTAAATAAGAACATTGAGATTTCACAGTCACAGTTCAGATCAGACCCGATAGTCTTTGTTACCAAGGCATCTTGTATGCTTATCTGCTTATAGGATCCATTTTCCTGCCAATCTTGACCAACTGCTCAGTTTCTGCTGAAGAAAATGATCCCTGAACATAATATTGCCAGTACCATACTTCACAGTATGTATTTTATATTTTGGGTGGTGTGCTGTGTGTGGTTTGTGCCTCACCATTTGGCTTATAGAATTGTGTGAATTTTTTAGAAGACATTGTTAGGGTTCAAGAAAAAGAACAAGTGATCCCATCTATTTAGATGCTAAAAACCCAACACTGGCTCACAAAACACACGCAGGGCAGAATAAAGGTCAAAACATTGGTTTATGTAGCAAAACTCAAATAATAGAGAAAGACGATGGAGAAACAGAACTCAGACAGAGGCAGTGGCAGTCAGGTGACAAACAACAGTTCCAGCAAAGGAAGTTGGTGAGGGAACAGGTGCCCTGGTGATCAACAGGCATGTCAGATGCATGTCTCAGAGTCAGTAGTAGCACATGTAATGATAATAGATCCAGTAATAGGCCCAGGTCAAAGTCAGTAAACAAACAATTTAGGTATTAAAGCAGGTCTGTAGTTGGAACATAAAGATTTCCAGACACAACAGGTACAGGTACCAGCAGGATGCAAGTGCAGAACTAAGCAGAACCATCAATCTAGGAAGCAGAGTCCGAGCATATGAACTCCTATAAACCCACTCTGAATTCTCCCCACAGCTGTCAGAGAAAGAAACTCACTGCAGGAGATGAGGGGAAGTAGGCACATGATAGGTGTATTAGTGCACATGTTGTGTATATGTTTTTTAAAGTTATCACTGGCCATTTGGTAGCTTTCCTGGTCAGAACCTCCGGGCAGTCTCATCCAGATTACAGGACTGGCTCAAAATAGGCATAAATAGTTATAAATATGTTAGTAGTGTCATACAGTTTTAACTTCTTAATAATACTCTGAACAGTACTCCGAGGGATAGTTAAAGCTTTTGACATCACGTTGCAACCTTCAACTTATGTGTGCCTGTGCACAACTTTATCCCAGGGCCTTATTGAAAAAGACATTCCAATTTTTTTGTGTTATTCTGCACCACTAGTAGTGGAACTCCCAAGGAACAATTGGTTTGATTCTGAAGTAATTAAAACCACAACAATGTGATGGATGTCATGGAGGGACCAATTAGTCTGACAGGTGATCTGAAAGGTTGAATGGTTCTGATTGGTTGTACCTGTGCATGATTATGATGGTTACTCATGATGAGTCGATTACTTACACAAACAATAAAATCATATTTTATATTAAATTAAAAAATATTACCCATAATTCTGCAATGTGTATATACCACAGAAATAAAATTTGATGTACATCTTATATATTTGATACTTTGTAATGTGGAAGTAATTTTGATTATGAAAAATCAAATCACAAACAAACCGGTCTGCTTCAGAATTAAGCTATTGCATGTTCATACAGGTCAAAGTTCCCTACAAATGCCCAAGATATGGAATAATTTATCAGTGAATCATTTGTAAATCATTCCAATAACAGGTAAAGTATACAGATTATGCAGCAGATACAAAGGTGTCAGTGTCAAAGTGTTTTTCTACCAAATCCATTACACTTGAAATCGTAATACCTCAAATCTTGTGTAACATTTCTTTTATGTAAAGTGGTTGTGTTCATTTATGAATGAAAGTCAGGATGCTAGTACAGAGTTACTATTGAGTGTGAAAGGGGCTTTAAAGATTAACAGATGTAATTGACAAATGTAAATGAAAAGGCAATTTGTGCTCTCACTGTGTCTAAAATTAACATCTAATTTAATAAAGCTCTAATTATTCAAACATACTGCACTTGCTACCATCTATAAATTGACAGCCCCTCATGCAGCGTTTGAAAGCCACTGAGCAGTTTCACACATGCCAATATTTTGAATGCAGAATGTGGCTAAATGTTTGTAAATGGGTGTAAAATGTTTAGTGCACGCATTCACACCCATCTGACTTTGTTTAAGCAGATGTTTGTTCTCTGATATACTGAGACTATGAGTATACACTGACCAAGTGATTTATTAGAAACACTATCCTAAAACTGGTTAGGTCTAACCTTTGCTCTCATAACAACCAAAGCTCAATGTGGCATGGATTCAACAATATATTGAAAACAATTCTTTGATATTCTGCTCTCTGTTGACATGATTGAATTACGCAATTCCTGACTTTTTTAGGTGAACTCTCTTTAGATGATGAGTAGATTTGTGGCTATGAAGGATGCACATGGTCAGAAACTATACCCAAATGGGCTATTGCACTCAAGTGATGATTGATTGGTAGTAGCAGGTCAAATGTGTGCCAAAAAAACGTTCCCCACACTATAATACCACTTTCACAGCATAGACTGTTGATACAAAGCATGTTGTGTACATGGACTCATCCTGTTGGTGCCAAGTTTTGAACTTACCAGCTGTGTGCCTCTGCAGAAATTGAGATTTATTAGACCAAGCTATATTCTTTAGCTGCCCATGATTTTGAGCCTGACTGTATCCTCAACTTTCTGTTCCTGGTTGATAGAACCCAACATGATTTCCTGCTTTTGTACCCTATCCACTTCAATGTTTGAGAGAATGATTAGCTATCATAAGCTTTGTGAAAATTTCTTTCAAATTTTATACATTACGCTTGAGCAGTAATTGGAAAAAGAACATGAAATTGAATAAAGGACTTTACTTAAGTCACAGTTAGCCTGGATAGACAGTGATGAAGCGGAGTCAAGTGATAAACCCACGTAATCAGACGACCAGACAGACACACTGCAAGCTGAGGTCAAGCAGTTGGTGACATGGACAAGTCAGTGAAATTTTGCAAGTACTGGTAGTATGTGGGCTGATTAAATGGAGAAGCTGGGAATAAGATGAGGTTTAATAGTCGAGTGAATTAGATTGCTGGAAACCAGAGGCTTAACCGGGGGTGTACACAGGATCCTGAGGGATTGCAGTACCAAAAAAGAAATACAAAAACCTTTTGATACCAGGAAACCCTGGTAATCATTATGGGTGCCTGACCTCTAAGAGGCTCAGTGGCAGAGTGCTGGTTCGCAGCATGGTTTAAGATGACCATTTCACCTCTGGGGAGGTAAGGGTTAAGCTGTTTTTCCCTGGCCAGGTACCTGTTATAACCATCAGGCTACTATATGTATAATATATGGCCAAACATACAGTAATATTCTAACTTCTTTGACAGCCTGGGGTTTTTGTATTATTGTTAGGTTGGCTACACTAGATGTCAGTACAAAAAATGCCAATTTCAGCTTTCCAAATACTCACTCTCTTATGATTTAATGAAAGTTGTAACACTTGGTACAATTACAAATAAAAGCTTGATTAATGTGTGTGTACATATAAGTCTTAGTTTTAGATACAGGTTGTACTGAAGGACTGTGTTGTCTAATAACCACAGTTGTCCAATAAATAAAGCAAAAGTAAAGAGAGAACAAAATATCTGCAGCCTTCCTTATGAAACCATTGGGTATTCCAAGCCAGATGTCAGGTAGAAGGGAGTAATGCACACCACCATGGGATTCTGGTTTTGGTGGATGCCGGAAGAATGTAAGTGTAAAGATTAGTGGAAGAGGTTAGTTCTGGGTCTGTTTTCCGTTGTGTGGTGGGGGAGGGGGTGCAAAGAGTCAGATTAAATCTTAATGCTACCAAATACGATGACAGTCTTAAGAGCGGTTTAATTGAAGTTTTGAGGCAGCAGTTTGGGAAAGGCACATTTCTTTTTCAGTATGACAATGCCCTTGCGCACAAAGTCAATTAGGGACTCGTTTGCTGATTTTGGTGTGGGAGAACTTGGCCCATCCAGACTTATGATCTCATTAATGGGAATGAATGGAAGCGAATCCCCAGTGTCATGTTTCGAAATGTAGTAAAAAGCACTTTCAGAAGTGAAGAGGCTGTTACAGCAACAAAAAGGGGACCAGGTTCATATTAATGCCCTGTTTTGAGATGATCATCAAGAACGTCTGTATCTGTGTCTGACAGGAATTGATATTGTTTAAAATAAATCTATAGAAATATATGGTATGTGATGCATGCAGTTTACTAGAACAGCCAACTAACTGTTGTACCAGAAAATCTTACAACTGCCAGTATTAGACAAACTTTACGATGCTTTCATGGAACAGCAGGTATCCCTAGTAGCACAGTGTTAAAGAACGTCTAGGAACTGGGAGTATTCAGTATGAAACTTGAAATGGAAGTTTGTGAAAATGAAGTAGCTAAATTAGATATTAGTGTCAAATGAGGTTTGTTATGACTATTAAATCAGGCTATAATGTGGATCACAGTGAGCCAATCACAAGAGACCATGCCTATATCAACATAATAATTTAAGACATTCATTGATATGAGAGAAAGGGGTGAGCAAATGCACACCTCCATAAAAGCTGCAGTTTATTCAGAGCTATGGGCAGAATCATGGACATTACCGATCCCTTGTCTGGGTTAAGTGTTAGAGCAATGTACTTGCTAGGGAACGCATTAGGTCCAAACCAGTAATAGAGCATAATTCACCTTCCCTTAGGGCTAAAAATTACCTCCTGACTGCTTAATACACCCTTCCACCAAATGGCCCTACAGCTTTCTCATCGTCCTACTCACTCTTCATTTGCACCGTCCCTTCTTTTCAGCACTTTAATAGTAATGGGTTCATTTTAAGCTATATTAGGTGAGATGAATGTCTCCTTATCCTTACAAACAACAGAGCAAAACATAGCCACCAATGAGAATGATCAGTGGATTCTCTTCACCTTATTCACCTCTTAATTTTTAAGACAACTCTGGCTTAATAATGCAAAACTTCTACTTAAGCAGCCCTGGCCATTATCATTAAGGTTTGTGCCTCTTAATTTTTGATGAGCAACTGAAATGAAAACAAATCCAGAAGAGCTACGAGAACATTAAGCATACACAATCATGTGGGATTATTATTTCTTTGTAAGTTTTTTTTATTGCTAGAAGACCCTATACACCTCTTTGCATATGTATTGTGAAGCACATGTTGCTCTCCATTTGTCTACTAATGGTTCTAATGTTAAAACAAATGGTTCAAATTTACATAAATCCAGTTCACAACTAATTTTCCTTTGTGCTATCATAGTATAGGATGCAAATGCAATTATTACAAGAATAAAAAGTAAATCTGTGAATAAATGTGAATTAATATCCAGCCAAAAGCAGTACTTGTGACTGCGGGTGCATTGCTAGAGGAGGATTAACAGACATCGCCCATGGCAGAGTTAGCTATTGTACACCTACAAGCTTTGCCAAAAAGGTTGGTCTTCAGCAAGTGTACAAGGAATTGAAATAACAGAACACTTATACACACAAGGACCAGTACAACACCATTTCCACGCTGCTGCAATGTCCGTATTAGTGTACTGGGAATAGTTCACAACCCAAATAATATATTGAGCTGGTCTTGTAGTTGCTGAAAAAATAGATAATGATAAATTGGGCAAAGTAACAGTCAGTCAGTAACTAAGCACCAATGTCTAATGAGTTTACATACAGACCAGATTTGATATGATGTGCGTGGTTCAAAGTGTACATGAACCTCTAATCAAACCAGCCCAGAATCTCCTGCATCAGGCTTGCCATTGCATGTAATTCACATTCCAGTCATTTCCTGCTGATACGGTGAGGGAGGAAAGAATATGATGAGAGATTAACTCGTCACTTGTGATGTCAACTCATGAAGGAAGGACAGCTTTTTATAATCAATGTCATGTCTCCATGCTTCAAAGAACTCCCAACTCTTTCCAGCCAGCATTGGAAGACATCAAAACTTTGTAATTAAAGCTGTGTCACTGCAATTTTGATGTGAAACTGGCGATTTGGCCACAGGGGCTCATGACAGGCACTGATATAGGCCAAACAGTCCTTGTGTAATTACAATTAGGGAACGCTCATTTGAAGGGCTCAGAAGTGGGGAGAGGATGAGAATAAAAAACCCTTGTAATAATAATGCGACAAAAATCATGGCTTGATAGCATATTAGGACAGCAAGTACCGAAGAGGCCAAAAATACTAAACGTTTACCAAGGATAGTTACCAGATAAAATTAATCAGTACTCACACTCTGTGGAGAGTTAACACTAAACAAGCCGCTTATCCTATACCTTATTTTTTAGATTTATATCCGATATCCTTCATAGCAGGAAGCATTCGCTGGAGATTGTGAGTGCTTCAAATTCCATCTCTCGCATACTTTTCTTATGGCAGAGCGACGCACTCCATAAGCACCATGATTTATACCTTAAGCAAACAGAGCACCCAAACAGCCTGGAGGGGATATTGTGTGTGCCACGTTCCACTACAGTAATTGAGTTGGGATTGATCGTTTTCCTAGCAATTAGATTTCCATTGACACATCTGTAAAAGCTGCACCCATAAAGAAGTAGAGGAGCAATGGTCAGGTGCATTTCTTGCTCCCTCTCCATTCACTTCTAACCT
>JAUZSU010193240.1:0-12301 GCA_034780255.1 Parotocinclus maculicauda | reverse complement strand
CTCACACTCGTCTATCATCTGTGCAGAAAATGACTCACAGCCACATATCTGCTAGGAAGGCAAAAAATACTTTTCACAAGGCTGTGTGAAATTTTTGTGTGAGAGTTGGAATTTACAATTTATTTGATTATTTTTGGGCTCTAAACAGTTGCAAGTGAAGCTGACATTTTCAACAAATCTAAGAAAACACTGATACAGAGTCAACGAGCTGTTCCAGTACACTGTAATTGGGCCCATTTAAAACACTCAATTACAGAACATATTTTAGATTAGCAAGTTACTTTTTAGTTTTTGGGTTTTATAGCCATTTTCTTCTGCTGTAATGTGAAATGTATGCCCTCAGATGATCAGTATTATGCACTACAAACATGCACTGGTAAGCACTGGTCATTTGACCGCTGTGACTTCATACTAATAGCACCACACAGAATGCACCTTCTTAAAATGTGCAATTGCTTCACCTGTTCTGGAAAAATTGTGGAAAACTGTTTATTCGAGTAGACTCATTCTCTCTTGGTTCAGTGCAGCTAATAAGGTATGTTTGTTTCTGTTTATATTTCATCATGTGTGTTTATATTTTTGGTTTTTCAGTATGTGTTACTGTTAATGTTTTGTGTGTCTTTAGGTTATAATGCTTTATGTATTGGATGATATGTAGATGGAAGCGTTACACATTTTTAGTAATCTGATGCATTTTCGTTTCACTTGCATGCAGTTTTCTTGTATAAAAAGTTTATATGTACATTACAGAAGCAGAAATGTGACTACACTCCTGTTTAATCAATGACCATTTTGATCAATGACCTGTTTAACAGAACATAATGCAATCGTTAAATGTCGCAAATGAGTAGTAAGTATAACATAAGAACTCTCAAGCCATGCTGTGTTCTACTGTCAAAGCCACCAGCTATTTTAATTTTATTTGAGGTAATAAGTAACAACAGGGCAAGAAATACAGCCATCTGTCAATCACTAATACCAAATACTAATGCTTGAGTCAGAAATGATCTACTTAATCTTGAAAGTGATTTGTAGGTAATCAGAAAACATGGGTTAAAAAAGCACATGAATAATTTGTGGAATCCCAACTCTGACAATCACACGGTTACACAGCATGCTCTAGTGAAGTAGAAACATCGTTTGGGGGGAGCCGTAAGTGAATTTGACTAATGACCCTCGCAGTGTGAACAATAGAGACAAATGTTACTTTAAACCTGAAATACTTAAATCCAGGCTTTCAGTGACTCCAGGCAAGTAACATTACTCACATGGGGCCCGCCTCTCTCAGCAAGCGCATGCACAACCAGATGATGGCTTTCCCCAACTCAATCCATCATGTAGACCTTCATATGGACTGAGAGCCTCCACAAAGGGTCCCTGCTAAGTGGAAGAGCTCTAACAGCTGTAGCTGATACTGAGTGGCGTGCTCAGCGCTGCCCAGCTCCACATTTAAAATGGCATCCAATGCACTTTAAAATGCACCGCACCACAACACTTCTCATTTGATGGATTGCTCCTCATTTCAGCAATGTGTGGGAATAGCAGGCCCAGCTTATGAAATTGTCACCTTGAACACAGTGGCTTGGTGCTGCAGTGCATCACCTGGACTGGTGATGTCACCCAGTGATGGGCCATCCTCTCCTCTTTCTACTCTACCTTTTAAATAAGACAGAGCAATAAAAATGAAAAAAGGCTGCATTTTAGAAAATCCCATTTTCTCGAGACGGGATCAAGTTATCCTCATTATGTTAGCATAGCCACCACCGCTACAATGGATTAGGCTTGCTGTGTTGTTGTTGTGCTCTATGTGAGGGCTTTCATGGAGGGGGACATGGAGAGTTATCCAAAGTTATATATGCCATTGAGTTATACTGTAAATAACATTTTAAACAAGCAACATTTAAAAAGATTCCTTTTCTGATTAGACCATTTTTTCTGTAGAAGCGTTTTCAGTATCTACATACTTTTCTTCATTAGTTATACTTTTTTATTTATCGTTTTTTGTAGTTGACACTCAGCAGGTTCTCATAGTACCATCAGCAATGCTAATGCACAAAGTGATGTGTCACTTGTGATCTAAATCCCCTGATTAATGTTTTTAGCATAGGAGTATGTTAGACATGGCAACACCCATGACTTAATGGGAGGCATCATCAAGATCCTCCCATGAACAGGCCACACTAAAATGATTAGCTAATGCTCACTGCTCCCAATTGTAAAAAATACTATTTGATAATCCCTCATATTCTATTGGACAGATGTTACTGGTTCACTCCAAGTATAAGGTCAGACAGTAAATGCTGGATTATATTTCCTTATAAACTAACTATTACATTATTGGGTAATATAAAATATTGTTATTATAAATATTATTATTAGAGATTGCATTTTTTCTTTAATTGGCTGATTCATATATGTTTAATATGATCTGTTAATTTAGATTTGGCTGATTATCCTTATCCTTCTGGTAAAGGATTATAAATGACAACATACATAAACATTTTTCTTTTAATGGAAACTGCTTCACTGAAATAAAAACAGCAAGGGCTGCTGGATTGAGCCTGGCTCTGTGCTCTCACTCACTTTAACCTATTTGACATGTTACCTTGATCAAAATCCTTCTTTAAATTTGTTTTTGAAAGTTTTCGGAGTTGTTCCTCAACAGCTTGTTATTTTCCATACACTTATTGCGAACAGCATGCTCCAAAAAGCTTCCACACTAAATATGTGACTATGTCCAAAATAGAGCCCTAGCATCCCAACTTAATCATTTTTACTAATCACACTAAAAATAAGCTATTTCTGGTCACTGGTCAATCTCTAATTATTATAGTTGCTGTTACTACTACTGCTGCTGGTACTATTCATCTGCCACTCAAATATGTTCATAGACTCCATTAAGCAAAACAGCTTCTTCAGGATCAGCAAAATAACTGTCAGGAAAAATGGCCACATAGATATAAATAATATTAAAATGACGTACATTTTATTCCAAATAATGGACAGTTTGCATGTAATTGCAGATGGTTTTATGATGACAGTCATGGCTTTCTCCTCTTTTCTATTATAATCCAGGATGGGGAGTTAAAGAGAGAGAAGAGGGAGTGAGAGTGAAATGGAGATTGAGAGAAAGAGAGAAAGAGAGAGAGAGAGGGAAAAAGGAGAAGGGGAGGATGGCAGAGGCTAAATTAAAGAGGCTTTTTGTCGCGTTTAATATCAATTCATTCCATGGACTGCTGACACAGGCAGTCCAGAGAGCCCAGGATTTATGGCTCCCTCTAATGGGCATACTCCGAATCAAAGGCCTGTCATCAGCACAAGCCACCCTGCGTAGTGCTTGCTCACTCATTCGCTCCCCCCCTCCCTCCTTCACTTTCCCCACTCCCATCTAAGGTATACACACTTCTCCAACTCGAGTACTCAGATACAGAGGATAGAACGAGCAGGGCTCTGAAAGTCTACAACCAAACACTTTACTCTTATCAGGTAAGAGCAATGTGAGGAATGGCCTGTTTGTCACCCAAGCTGTGATAAGACCGTTTTCAGTGCTGAACAACAGTAGAAGAAATCCTGAGAGGTATTAGCGAACTGCACAAAAAATACAAAGCGGTGTTAGAAAAGACAGAGATGCAGCGATACAAGAAAAGGAGAGACTGAATAGCCCTCTTACGGAGCACCATTGGGCTCACATTTTTCACAATACCCACTCACACTCACGCACACACACAGACTCGAGGCCCAACACTGACCTGCCCAGCTCGGGGTCTCCATGAACAGCAGGCTGAGGCTGAACTGTGATGAAGACTTACTGCCGTCACACAGATACCCGTGTCCTGCAAAGCAAACACAGACAACACAAATTAACGCATATGTATATACACAAAATTAATGAGTGATTTATACTACTTAATTTGCATATCCACAGTCATGGCTCCTAATCTACGTGTATGGAAGGGAAAAAAGGTCCCTTTACTGCATTGTTTAAGCACTGTCATAACATTACATTACCAGAATACATAGAAGTGTTGTAGTAATAACAAAAACTAGTTCCTTGAATGTTTAATTTCAAGTAAAAGTGGTATTATAGCTACAAAATGCAGTCTGATTGAATTATGTTTGATCTTTCCTATTAATGGCATTTCCCAATGTAGCCATTAGTCAGCTTGCTATTTTCTTAGTATAAAAGATTGATTTACTGTTTCTTGTTTAACACCATGTTAACCCTTAGGACCTTTTCATGGAAAAAAAAGCAAAAGTGGTGGGTGAATGTCATCATTTCCAGGCTGCTAGACTGATTAGGGTTTTAGTATTTAAGAGCTGCTTGTTAAAGTGAAATTTCCAATTTTGACACTGCAAATCCTGGTCAGGGTCATGGGGGGTTGTTTAGAGATGACCGCGATATTTATTGGGTGCAGGTGGAAGTGCTTCATGGATGGAATGACAGACCCCCATTACTGCACAACACAATCTTCATGCTGCAAGGCTAGCCCAGGTTTCAAAGTTTGGGGTTTGGGTGCTCTCAAATTTTCTCTGTGTAAACATTTAGTGCCTTGCATGGCATATACCTATTATAGTACGTTAATACGCATATAATAAAGTCAGCCTTTAGAGCACAGCACACACATTATCAAATGATATAAAATAAATTCAGGACCTTACAAAACACATCATATCAACAACCACCAATCTATTTATTAATCAGTTCTGGAAACCATGAAACCAATCCAAATTTTCTTCAGATCAACATATTGAGGAAAAGCACAAGACGTGAAAGTTGTGACTAAAATTTTGAATACATCGGTATTGTTTTGTTAAATTAATGTAAACTTTTGTTCGTATTATTAAGAAAGGTCTGAAAACACAGCATCACCTTCGTTATTTAGATCAGTTGATATTTGCAATGAATAAGTGGTCATTTTTGCAAATAATACAAAACTAACATTAGATTAAAATTACTCAAGTAAAAGTTCAAGCATGGCTTTTAGTCAAGTAGAAGTATAAAAGTACATGCTACTAAATGTACATAAAGTAAACAAGAGTAAAAGCATTTCTTAAAAAAAAACATTTTTAATTATTGAGTGCAATAGGTACACAAAAGTTTGCATCATCACCTACAAGAATTGTCCCTGCTAAAAAAACAAGCATTGACCAGCAACAGATCCATGCTGGTTTAAGATAGTGTAGTGCTGGTTTTGCTGGTTGACCAGTATAACCTTGCTGGGAAAGCTGGTTGCCCAGTATGATCTTGCTGGTTTTGTTGTTCAACCAGCATGTGCTAGTCACCAGCATCCCCAGCAAAGACCAGCATGCACTGATCACAACCATCAAAAAACCAGCAAAGACCAGCATCATGCTGGTTTGTTTTTTTTTTCAGTAGAGGAGCAAAAATTAAAGAAACAACATTATCATTTTTAGAGAATCACAGCACATAAAAACAGAAAAAGATCCTTTCCTGACATGATGAAACGTTCATTCATTCATTCATTCACTCGTTATGCAATAAATCCTAGTCAGGCCTCCGGGAAAGCCGGTGCCTAGCCAGAAATACAGGCCGCCAAGTACAACCCCAGCCAGGATAAATCATGATATTTAACCCAATTGAGTTATCAATGACTCTTTAAATGTGCCACTTTGTTTTGCGGAAGAAACCTCAGCTTTATAATTTCAGAGCAGTTCTTTTAAACTTTGCACAACACTACTTAATTGGGAATATACATATTCAAATGTTTAGAAAGCTTATGCATACTAGATAGACAAATAGAACTCAGTGTCTGTTTACTACAGTAAACAGCAGTGTAAAAAGTATACAGTTATTTGGTGCGAAGAATGCATTATGCTGTCAATTATAAACGTACCCTATTGGAAAGGCATTATGCGTTTAGTAATTTGAATGGCACGCATGACTTGGCCATACTTGACGCTTCTAAAATCTTACGTTACCTGAGTAGCTCTATGATCTACATGGGTGTATTATCTGTTCTCAAGAGCACATCCAAAATCGCGACGCCAAGTGCTTCTGTGCACGATCTCACACCGGGACAGGTGGTGGTTCCACCGCGATTGCGTCACTTTTGTCGCTTACACCCTCGCTCGAGTTGCGACAGTGCTTTTAATCATAAACGTAGGAAACGTAGGATTCGTTAGGTGTCGATGGTATTGCCTATATAAAAAAAATATATATATATAAAAAATAATATACTACGCTATTGATAAAGCTATAGGCCAAAAATTGTAATTATCGACTGCTTATTATGAAACTGTACTGAGTAAAAAGGACAAATTATGCTTTTGAAAAGCAGTGACTACAAGTAAAATGTACAAAATAAAAGTGCAGATACCTAAAAATACTTGAGTAGGCTGCATGACCAAAGTAATCCTACTTCATTACTTACCACCTTTGGAAATCCATCAAAAGGACACTACTCATGTTGCAACTTTTACACACTGCATTCATATTCCCTAGGAAAAAATGTACTGAAAAATCCATAGTTGAACTGTGAAATCATTTATGGTCAGTTTATAGTCAACAAAGTTTATAATTGTACTAATAAATTTGACAGTAAAACAATAAGATGGTCAAATTACCATCAAAAATTCATGGTAGAACTGTGAACTTTATGGTCAAACTGTGAAAGTTCACACTGAAACCGTCAAGCAGTTTTACCCAGTACATTTTTTCCTGTTTTTTTCTCGCCTACATGCGTTCATGAAACACAAACTCCACAGAAACCAGTTTAAGGTACTGTACCCTAGTTTTGTATTGTAAAATGTATCATTATTCGACAGACAGTCTTACCATGTTCATAAAAACACAACTGAAATGATCTATTTACAATACAATAGAAAAGGTATTTAATTGTGTATGAAAAGAGCAACGTGGGATAATAGGACAGTTAATTTAATCAACCTTGCTCTTTTAGATGTTTTTTTAAAACCTTATATTTTGTAATTTAAGGCTAACACTATTTAAATGTTTCATTTTATCTTGCTCTTTGTTAACTGGGCAATATACTTAAGGAACCTCGAAATAGATTTGCAGGCCTGAGATCACCCAGGGCAAGAATTTGTGTGTAATTGTTGCATGTGAGATTTAATCAGCTCCTTTTATCAGTCTTTCACTGTTACTGTTATGCTTGTTCAAAGAACAGTTCAGAATGCCAGGATGAATGTTGGCTATGTTAAGGAGAATAAAGGCTATGGCAATGTTAAAGAGATTAAAGCAATAATAATGAATTTTCAGGAGCCTTCACAAAGCAACACCAAACCTGAAAAAGGCACACTTCAAACACATTTATTTAGCACTCTGCCAAATATTGTGCCTCACTGGTTTTCTGCTTTCCAGATGAATTGTGTACCATTAACCCTTTTTGACCGAACACAGCTGAGGCCAAGACTCACAGGAGTGGACTGGACCGTTTAATTTGTGCTTTGTGTATGTGGTAGTGATAGCAGGTGCTTTCCCATCACACCATCACCTGCTGATACAATCTGAAAGAAGCATCAATTCGTTTTAAACAGGAACAGAGGTGTGCGTAAGGAGGAATAGCAGTGTTCCGACAGCCCTCTGGGCAGCGCCAACCATGCAGCTTTTCTGTACATTACCATAATTACACTGCTTTAATGGCCTCTATCGGAGGCCATTCTTATTAATTATGCATACTGACCGGGTCATATCCACAAAGATTGCTAAAAGTGTTGTTCTTCTGTGTCGTTAAGTAAGTAGTTAACATTAATTTGATATATAGAACTGATTTGTTAGGAACAATCACTCAAAGACAAACCATATTTTAAATGCTATTATTCATTTTCATATGATTTATTTTATTTTATGTTTTCTTTTACATTTTCAGATCATCTCCCACTTGCCTCTGGGAGATACCTTACTCCATTTAAAAGATGCTACCTAGTGTCAGGTGTAGTCGAATAATTCATCAGCAATATTACGTTATCCCCAAAATGGTTACTCAGAAAAAGGGAAATTAAGCAACACATGGCAACATCTCTATGGAGGCATCCATATGCTCATGGAAATAGTGCAGGTGTAGCGCATTACATCAGCCAGGATGCTGAGCATACGTTCCATCAAACAGGTAAAACATGGCATCTAAAAGAGGTGGCAATATGGTCAGTAAAGTCAACTTCAAATAATTAAGCACACATTCGTATTGATCACTTTTAGCCGTGGTAACACTGGCTGACTCATGTACGTATACACAATGTGGAACACTGCACAAACTCAGAGACCAGGATCACCCACTTCTTATATTTGTAGTGAGCCAAAACAGTTTTGAAGCTACATTTCAGTCACACTGTCTATTAAAGCACAAATCGTCTCTTTGGGTGTTATTTTATGGATTAGGGGCTGAGTGACCACTTAAGCATGAGATTAGCATGCAAGAATGGTATAAAATGCACAGTTTTGGACTATCTAGCAGTAAATACAGGTTCTATCATCATGAATCATCAACTGGTTTGGTGAACTGAAGAAAAACACTGTTTGTGTGAATCACAGAGCTAAGAAGAATCAATAAAGTATCCATGATTGAATATCATAACATATAGAAGCATGTTAAAGACACTTTTAGATAAAATATTCCAAATGTTAGCCTATAAATCATTTGCAATACAGTGTTGAAAAGGCATATTTTATGTTTATTTATTTGTTTAATTTAACATTGCATTAGAATCAATGGCTATTCACAACAGAAGCAAGGATACATCAATTCTAGTCAGAAACACTTATGCTAAGCAAGTTTAGAGCAACCAATTAACCTAATGCATGTCTTTGGAATGTGAGAGGAAACCAGAGTACCTGGTGTTAACAAGTAGACAATCACACAGGTGGAGTCTGAGGTTGGGGATCTCTGGAGCTAAGGCGCTATCCACCTTCGCCACTGTACTGCCTGAAAAGGCACATGTCAAACAGCTTAGCTTTAATTTTATATCAGCAAACTCATCCTGTGTGTGCACCATGTGTTGCCTAACTGCAAACTAATATGACAAAATCCACTTTTGTGACTGGTTAAACGATAAATGTGAGAAATGGAGCATGCCGAACTTTACTGGAACAACGAGCGAGTTTACTCAAGGAATGAAGCAGATGGCGTTGTAACATATCATGATGTTCCATTTCATTAAAATTTACCTTTGTTTCAAAACTGCAAACACAGTTAATAGGGCAACAAAAAGAGATAAATGTTAGGATGGTGTAAACAGTAAAAATATGCAGAGAGCATTTTGTGAGCATTTTTTTCTGTTTTTTTTCCCCTCAGAAAGTAGAGAAACTTGTGAAAATTTGTTGAACCTTGGGGGTAAGGTTTCAAATGTCTGCCTGAAAAAGTGGCCCAATAGCCATTCAAATTCCGCACGTGCATCTGCTAGTAATGTTTGGCATGCTGTCAAGAGCCTTTCTAAAATGGTGTGCCTCATTAAAATGTAATTTAATTGTTTATTCATTTAAATTACACTCACAGATCATTTTATTAGGTACACCTCTTTGGTTCTCCACTAATTGTCAGTTCCACTTACCACTTTGTTTTTATACAATTATAAACCATAGTCTAGCTGTTCTCTGTTCTATCTGTGCACTCCAGATTAGGTACTATTTGAGTTGTGGATCATTTTTAGTACTTCAGTGACTGATGTGTTGATGGTGTGTTAGTGTGTGTTGCACTGATATGAGTAGATGCCGCAGTGCTGCTGAAGATTTAAAAAACCTCAGTATCACTGCTGAACTGAAAATAGTCCACCAGCCAAAATGTCTAGCCACCAGCAATCTGTAAGCAGCATTATGTGAGCACTGATGAAGGATTAGTGGATGACTAACAAAAACTGTGCAGTAACAGATGAGCTACCGCCTCTGACATTACAGCTACAAGGTGGAGCAATAAGGTGAAAGTGGACAGTGAGTGAAAAGGTTTTAAAACTCTAGCGGCACTCTGTAATGTGGAAGCACCCCTGACTGGAATCATGTGATGCAACAAGCAGATCCAGTATGCTGGAATAGACCCAGTTCCAGTATGTGGAGATGGTCATGTGGATGATCACAAGACAACATACAGTGTACACACTCAGACTGAGCTGGTGCAGGCAGTGAGACACTTCCTAAGTCAACATCAGTTCAAATATCACTTCCATTACATTTGAAGTGCTGTTGCATTTCTTTTAGCAATGTTGTTTTTGCAGCTTCATACTTGAACTCTGTAGTAGCATCTGCGCTTAGGTAATTATTAATGCGTGTGGAATGAAAATCCTTGCTGCAGCTGTATATGATATACATTATGCAGTCTACTGCTGTGTGTGCCTAGCTACTTCTTAGACACGGAACCCTGGAGAATATATTGATCTAGTCCCTCTGGATCTCTCTCTCTCTCTCTTACACACTCATACACAAACACATGACACACGCCCACACACCATGTCTGTAGTGATTTCATCCCCACAGAGCACAGCTCCTGGGCCTTCGTCTTTCCCCCGGCTTCACTGTGTGTGTGTAATGAATTGCCATGCAATAGATGTAGCCTTTTGGGAACAAAGCCAAAACAATTTGTTGCTATATCACAAATAATTAATATCTGCTTCCTTTCCTGTTGTGATTAAACACATTAATTATTCGGATGGTAAAAAGGGGTAAATAACATGAAACTTAAGATCACTGTGGCAAAGCAATAAAACTGCAATCACTTCTTCATTTTATCCATTCCACTTACCATACAATAGCACTGTAGTCCATCCATTTCTCCACATACTTTGTTATTCCCATTTACTGAATTATCTAACAGTTAGGACCCTCCACCCTATTTGGGTGATGGCTCCTTCTCAAAACTACAGTGACATGGATGTGGTTGTGGTGTGTTAGTGTTTGTTGTGCTGGTATGAGTGGATAAGTGCTGCTGGAGTTTTAAAACACCACTGACTGAAAATGGCACACCAACCAAAATATCCAGCCACCTTCTTGTAGGCAGCATGCTGTAAGAACTGATGCAGGAGTAGGGGATGACTTACACAAACTATGCAGCAACAGATTATAAGGTGGGGCAATATGGTTGATGTACCTAATAGAGTGCATAGTGAGTGAACAATCTGTTTAAAAACTCCAGCAGCACTGCTGTGTCTGATCAACTCATACCAGCACAATGCATACTAACACAACACACCACATCACATCAGTGTCACTGCAGTTCTGAGAATGACCGTGGTCCTGTAGCAGTCCTTACAAATAGAAAACTGATGGACTACAGTCTGTAATTGCAGAATATAGTGCATTAGTATGGTACGTTTGTTACCAGTTATTTATTTTAATCATGCTTTATTATTTTATTTGCTTTCTGTTAAAGTTGTGGAGCAATTTTATTAGAAAATTGCTGTTTATATATATGTATAAATGTTTGTATGTTTGTGTATAGATGAAAAAAGAACAATATAAATTGACCAAACTTCCACTGTGATACTGTCAGCACTTTAATAAAACAATGTTTACATGAAGTCTGGTTTATTACTAAATATCTGTATGCAAAATTTACATAAACAGCCACACATCAAGACTGCAAACAAATGACAAATGACAAATCTCTAAACAGCCCTGGGAGTATTCCTGGAAGCGTGATATCGTGTGAGCCCTTTGATTTTCACATTAAACACTAATAAAACAAGAAAAGAAGACAACAAAATCGCCATCATATAGTTGGAGGTTGTGGAAGGCTGGAGGATGTGGAAGAACGTTAAGCTGTATTGGTTTGCCGCTCATTTAAAAAATCTAAGGAAAGACATGCGATCCCTATCTGTGTTTGTGTATAAACTGTCCCTGAGCAGAATCCTAAAAGAAAACAAAGAAGTACAAAGACAAAATGAGAGGCGGATGTGAGGGATGAAAAAATGCCCAGAGCATTGCCCAAACACAAAAGGACAATTTGAATTTGTAATGTTCCATCAGAATCCTTCTGAATTCTCTGTGGCTTTACAAAGCAAATTAAATGAGCAGACTACATGGGTTTGGTGAATAGAGCTGTTACTGCGTTCATCCCACATCCACAGAGTAAATATCACCCATACACACACACTGAGGCACTGACATTGGATCGTCAGGCCAGACTGACATGAAACTGTAGTGATTGACAAAAAAATAGTCTGTAAAACATAGCTACATACACTCTGAAGCAATTTTATTTTGCATAAGCACGTGTATATAGATGGCATGAAGCTGATCCCTCTGTATAGTGATTACACACCAGTGGCGATTGTTCTAAGACTGCAAGGGAAGCTCAGCTTCCCCTAAAATGTCAAAAAATAAGTGATCAAATAT
>JAUZSU010193229.1:0-11995 GCA_034780255.1 Parotocinclus maculicauda | reverse complement strand
AGTGTAACTCCCTCAGAACAAACAGAACCATCTTTTTCTTAATAAACAGACGAGGAGCTGGTGCTGCTGCTTCTTCTATTTGATTTTATGCGGTTTAGAAATGTTAAGGTGCAATAGCGCCACACACTGGACTAGAGTATGTATTGTATTGTTCCAATAAATAAAATGTGATCAAATGCAAATAAGAATATTAAGAAAGGTCGAAATTAAAATACATTTAAAACTAAAGGTTAGTTTTAAGGTATTGAATCAAAGCTTAACTTTATTTCATTTTCTACAGTTTCTTTTGGATCACAAATTCAGACCTTCCTTAATTACAGGAGGGTTTTTTGTATTTTAAAGAACACAATGTTTAATCCAAATTTATATATGCAGTTTATTACTGTTTCCTCTCTCTGGGATCTCCAGAGACTTACCTTTTATTTTGTATGATCATTTTGCAGAGAACAGATGGTTTTATATAAATATGGCTTCGTTATGTCACTGGAATTAGGATCAAATTTGTAATTGTATCTCACATGGTGATTAAATAATTACAAACCTGATTAAACAGAAACAGCGGATTCTGTTAATAATATACAGAATTAAAAGATTTAAACATGATGGGGAAATCACAACATTTACATGAAAGGAACATTTGAGAGGATTTGTTTTAATCAGCAGGAAATGTAAACTAAAAATACACCCCAAACCCTTTATTGTTCTGTGTATTTTAATTAAAACAGTTAGTTATGGATAAAGTCTGCGTGGTCCCTCACAAAACCCCAATTACTTCCTTCCCTAAATGTTCTAAAGCTTTTAAATAAATGATTCGAGCTGCTGAACGTCACATGCATAAACTTAGCCTTAAGAATAGATTTTTAATATAAAATCCTGAAAATGTTTCACATACATCATATTTCATCTAATTATACAATACAAACAGAAAAGGTGTGAAAACTGCGATACATAAATGATACCGGTGATCAGAGGTAAGTACAGAATTCTGTATGGTTTGTTTTATTACATCACGTACATTATCTACATATATACAGGGGAGGGGGGGGGGGTTTCTACTTGCTGTATGATTTCATCTGAATGTTAATATAAAATAGGACGATATTACACAGATGCTCATGTCCAGTTTTATAAAGCCTTGACAAACTAAACACTTTTTTTCCCGTCTTCTTTAGGGTCTGTATTTTTAGACACCAGATTTTCTGTTCCGGTTGAAAGACTCTTCTCGGACTCTGTCTGTTCTTCTGCACTATCAGATGGCTTTTCTGTGCTGCCTGCTGTTTCTGAATCAGTGGTGCTCTGGCTCTCGGGTTCAGGATCGACCTTTAAGGGAGAGAGAAAATAATACAATGAAACCGTAAACCTGGCAACCCTTTACAATCACCTGTATGTAATTATTTACGTCATATAACCATTTTTAACTATTGTATAAACTCCTGATTTAAATATAGCTCACACCATTTACTGATAAAGCAAATTCTGTTATTTACAAAGGATTTGGCTACAGTCCTGTCCAGAACCTAAACCACTGTAGATCAGACTGTGAATACGTGTTTTTACCTCACTGAAACCGAGACCACAGTGTCTTCTGCTCCGACCAGACAGCTTCCCATCTAAACCCTGCTGGTACTGATGCTCCAGCTCCGAACTAATCTTCTGATCTTCTGCACCTATATATATATATATATATAAAAACACACATACACACACATACACACACGCACACAAATAAATAAAATACATATTATATATAGATCTTATATTATCACTGATATTAAAGCATGTCAAAACAAAGGGCATATAAGAATTGTTTAATGTAAGTAAAAAGTTAATGATCTGTGATTGATAGTTGGATAAATTGTTAAATAAATCCATGCATTTCTTATTTCCTTTAGTTATTTAGAATATTTAGTTAGGTTTTTTTTACTCACCAGTACGGAAATGTGATGTTGATTTGTGATCTCCTATAACCAGGCGTCCTGTGTGCTCCTTCTAACAGTAAACAGGAAAACAATCCACATCTTTAAAGTTCATTATATCATCACAAATCCCTAAATTAATTACAATTTTAATTCACCTTTTTAGCTCCCATTAGTCTCATAAACTTAAGTTTCCTCTCATCCGTGCCCAGATCTGCTGATTCCCACTGGGTGGATCCTGCCTGTGTTCATAGGAAAAAAGAACCTGCTGTAATATTTACTCTTAAAACGGATTAAATTAAAGTTACAGATTTCTTTATTATGTTCTATTATCTGTAGTTTTCCTCCTGTAACGATATCTGATTATGTAGTAATAATGTTTTATTAGTTTTTACCGCAGATGTGTATTATTATTATTATTATTATTACAGTTCCTAAGAATTTAACAGTGTAAATGATTTTAAAAGATTAAAAGTATTGTTTAAAGGTTAAAAGAGTTTAGAGTTTAGCTTTAGCGTTAGCTAGAGTTCCTAATAAGCCAGAATTATCTCCGTTACCTCAGCAGGTCGTTTTATCCCCTGACACTGTTTATCTGTAGAACTCATTTTAACTGTTAAATTAAATCAAATTTAATCTAATCTAATCTAATCTAATCTAATCTAATCTAAACTCTTAAAGAAACTGCGCTCTGTTATGCTAGCTATGGGGGGACGTGCAAATGTTCGTCTTCTTCTTTTGATTATTGATGGAAATTAGCAGTGTGATGTATTATCGCCACCAAGTGGACTGGAATGCGAAGTGGCGATATCGAAAGAACTAATTAATAATAAAAAAACAATAATAAATAGGTAAATGACAAATGTTTAGCAGTTATTTGTAAACTCACAATTATGGATTTAATTCTTCATAACCTGTTTTGTTCTTAATATTCCAGAGCAGTCACTGTTTAGAAACACGTATCGTCTTCTATGAGATGAAATACAGTTTAATCTTCCTGCTTTGGTTTAATTCTCTCCATTAGCACCATCCTGCCCTTTACTGGGGTTCTCTTATAACTTATAGAAGTGGTTATGGAAGACATTAACATCATTTGAGTCAGAATCAGGGGTTCACCAGATGTGCACCAGATGAGGCACAACAACAAAAGAGGAGAAACCATTTGTTTATTAACTGTATAATTTATTAAACGTAAGATACAAAGAGATACAGGATGTTCTTACTTTACTTCCTGCAATAGAACAAATTCATTTTTATTTGTATTTATTTCCCATATAAATTATGAAATGAGTGAGTTTTAAAGTATAGTTATAATATTTATTCCATGTGTAAATAAACCAGTCAGCCAAATGTGAGCCCACGTGTTTTTTATTTATAATAAACGATTATACAGACCTTTTATTCGATCCTGTAAATTCATTAAAATACATGTTTGAGTGTAACATCGTGATTAAATGTTTTAGTAGATTTTTATTTTAGACTCAGACAGAGTTATTAGTACAAAGGATAAGCCCAGTGCACCAAAGTATGCAAATGTCATGTTTATTATTCATATAAATGTAGATATGAAACTTCACTTCAAATCAATATCAGATACAACATGAAAGGCCTTTGAAATCTTATAATACACAAACACCTTACTGAGATATAACATCATTTATTATTTATATAAATACTATAGCTTTAAGTGAGGTTTTTTCCAAATTTAGCTATGAAATAAAAAGCACTGAGATAAGAGATTCATGCCCTGGTTACTTTTCATGTGTCCCAGTAAGAAAAGAAATAAATATTTACTACTAAATAGAACTGAAGTAAATCACTCGGGAGGTGAAGGTGAGTTTGAAACACAGGTTAGAGAGAGGGGTATGACTGTATTTTATATTTTTATATTGCACCCTTACACTAAAAAAACCTGTGGTCTGACAGAAATGTCCATATGTTTAACCTAAGTTATACACACACACACACACACCAGGGGAGGACTTCCTTTTGATTCGTGGTTCTCCTAAGAGGAGAGACTATGCATATGTGTTTAGTTACTGCATATTAGAGGTAAAAATGTTTAGAAAAGGAAAAGGGTTTGACTTAGAAGGAAATAATGTTAGAGAAACTGGGAGAAGGGCAGGGACTGCCATGAACACCACAAGGTTAGAATGAGGGTGTAGAATCAGCAAGCTCAGATAAACACACTGCAGTGTGGAGCTGTGAGACGATGAAAAGCTGATAGGAATGGAGAAGATAAGCCCATGGTATGCCAGCAGCTGCAGTGGAGGGCAAAGGCTGGTAATTCCAGTGTTTAAAGTACTGGACTATGAACCAAAAGATCCAGGGTTAAAGCCCCAGCACTGCCACTGTTTGTACCTTCTAAATCTGCTTGAGTTGTAAGAAATTCTGGATAAGGATGTAATCACTCTGATAAATAATAAATGTAAATAATTAGAGAAGCCAAAGGTCCTTTAAAAAAGTCCTTAAAAATATAAGGTATGAGCTAGAAAGCATTACTGTAAAGAGAAGAAAAGTCACATTTAAATCAGATTTATTTTATATCTTTACCTCAGCTAATCCACAGATTTACAAAGGTTATTAGCTCATCATTTACTGACCCCCTGCATCTGTAAGTTATTAAAAGATCAAAACAGCTTTTTAAAAACACACCCATACAAATATGTAAAGGGAAAATGGATTGAACTGGCTAGCTAAATACAGCACAGCCTGGAGCACCAACATGAGAAAATAAGAAACACAGTGCATGTTTCCTCATCCGCCACTGACTGGAATCTCTTTATTTAACACTTTAGCTGTCAGTACGCTGGAGCAGCGTTACGGATTGCACAGCACAAGACCATGGTGAAGATCATCTCCAAGACCTAAAAACATCACAGAAAGAAAGAAATCATTCGATAAAACGTTTTTGTTTCACATTCAGCTGGGCTGAATAAACAGTTTATAAGGTCATTAAGGTTAAGGTCTAAAGAAATGATTGCATAGAGAACATACAGTTCACTATTCTATTGTTTATTGCAAAATATGAAATCAAAATCAAATCCACAGCTTGCAGGAATTTGGAACTTGCTATTGTCTTAGTTAATAATATGATTTATAAGCTCAGCCCAGTACGCTCTCATGGTGCCCCGATGGTGCCCTCCTGCCAAACCAAACCAATCTTCTGCACACACGATGGGTGAGATCGTCCCCTGCTTCTGCAACAGCGACCGTACCCAGCCTTCCTGTGATGGACATAACCACTTATAACGACTTACATACATCCTTACCATGATCACTGCAATGACAAGAGCAGAAAGACCAATCAGATGGAGCTTCTCAGTGAACAGATCCTTCAGCTTCATATGGCAACTCTGAGAGAGAAAACAGTTTATTATTATTATAAAGTCACAAGTTATATATGATTATATATACTATTATATACAGTATATAATTATATAATAAATAATCAAGTTTATACTATCTTGTACATTCACTCCCTAATTTCAAAATTTGGATACAAATAAGCAAATAAGATGGTTAGATAAGAGGTAACAGTGTAAATATCAGAATAACATCTACATTTATTAATGTTTTAGGAAACACATTTAGGCCCTACAGCTATGGGTTTTTATTAATATATGAAAGTTTAATGTGTGTACTTATTTACTTTAAGTAAAGTACCTGAGAAACGAGCAAGTCCACTGGTTTTTTAGAGCAGACGCTGTCCTTGGCAGCCAAAAATAGTTCATTATCATCTCCTTTACCACAACACTCAAGCTAAACAAGAAATAAAGTTTAAAAGGAGTTTAAAAATCAGAAAAACTCAATTTATACAGGATACTACATTCATATTGATGCAGGTTTATCATCAGAGGAAAAGTTTATACCACACACAGTGTCATGGAAGGCCTGAAGGACCTTGGTTCCAGCCTGTTTGGTAGGTGAATCCACTGGATCCACAGCTTTCATATAAGCCATGTCATAAAAGTTGATGAGCTCAGTGGAGATCTGTTCAGAGAATGAAATGTGTTTATAGGAGGGTATAAAGAATACATGAATGTTGATGTTTTTGGGGTTCAGTGAGGTGTGGGTGATGTACCGTGTCCCTGTTGATGAAACCCCACATTCCTGCTGCCACCTCACAGGCAAACAACGTTACTAAACATGTGAAGAACTAATGAGAGAAAAGAGTGAGATCAGAGTGAATGGAAAAATTCTCAGAGAAACAGAGTTACATCCACCCAGAGTCATGAATAATCCTAACATATCAGCACAGAGCCTTTATTAGTCAACATTGTATTTAAAAGCTATAAAAAGGTCTTAAGCTAGTGAAGAGCCACTGCACTTTATACTTTATAAATTCTGTCTTTGTTCACGTCCTTTATTACTGACTGAGTGCAATAGTAAAATGGACTAAAGAGCGAGTTTGTTCCACATTATACAGAGCAGTAAAAGCAGGAGTTACAGAATATTAGTTACAGAATTCTCTCCGTTTCTAATTTAAAGCTAACGAGATGGTGCAGAGCTCATGGTCTAATTTGAGGACCTGTAAATCACAGTCCCATGTAACTGTTCCATTTAATAAAGAATCATGAAGCACAACACATAGAGACAGCATTAACAGCATACATTAAAAGTTAAAGTTTAATAGTACTTACTGTTCCAAGAAGGCACTGGGATTCCTGAATAGCTCCATAACAACCGAGGAATCCAACAAACATCATCACAGCACCAACAGCTATCAGAATATAAACACCTACAAGAAAAACAAAATACACAATAGTGAAATTTTGATATTTTGTGCGGACTGGTGTACAGGATTCTTCCTGCGCTAAGTTAATGTCAAGCATGTAAGGGTTAGGAATGGTTCCTGTTTGATTATGGATGGAACTGGAAAAGCTAGACTAAACAGGAAAACAAAACATGAACAGGTATCGTTTGTTTCATTTTCATTCTTCACTCTAAAACTGAAACTTGACAGTTTTTACATCTAGATACATCAAGATATTAAATATTACAGAATAAAAAAGCTGATAATGAAGAGTTATAATTAGGAATCATGATCAGGGTCAGTGTGGAGAAACTGGGAATCAAACCCAGCAGTCAGTAGTA
Source organism: Parotocinclus maculicauda (assembly GCA_034780255.1). Lineage (NCBI taxonomy): Eukaryota > Metazoa > Chordata > Actinopteri > Siluriformes > Loricariidae > Parotocinclus > Parotocinclus maculicauda. Next base: position 4,985 of record JAUZSU010193229.1, on the reverse strand, counting down.
CAGCGAATAAAAATGTAAGACAAAGTTTGTTTACAAACATTTTTGTGATGTTTGTTTACAAAAGTTAGAAGAAAAGTCCCGGCCTGCTGAGTGTGTTCAGTGTTAGCGCTGTTAAATGTTTGAGACTGAAATATCAGGACCAGTACATCACTGAGCTGTAATCTTCCTGACCCAGTAGCAAAGCATAAAGTATATTTGAAAAGTCTTTACCCAGCAGTTAGGCAAACCAGTACACTAAAAACAGCTACTGTACGTTATAATTTGTAGAGTAATTAGCATGTGTGGGCAGCTGAAGCAATGAGAAGCCTTAAATGGGCGAAGAGGAGAAAAAAAATCTTTACCGTTCCCTTGGGTGGGCCAGAACTGCAAAACTACACCTTTAAATCAGTAAAGCATGTGGATGCTATAAATAGTACAGGGCGGAGGGCACTTCTCATTTTAGCTAAAGTGCGTAAAGGCATCACACAAATTAAAGGCCTCTAACTATAAGCTATATGGCCGAGTAGGAAGAGCATGAAGGGACTGAACTCTGTGGATATCCAGCAGTTTGGAATCGGGGTGTGTGTATGTACGGTTTTGTCTGAGTGTGAACACACCCTGTGGTAAACTAAGCAGTGTAAGGAACGTTACTCATGTTATCTCACTCAGACTCTTCAAAAACAGAGAATCTTAGACTTTTCTTATTCCTATTTAAACTGCACTTTTTTCATTTTCCCAAAATAAACAATCATTTATATTTTGTGCTTACTTAGGTTATCTTACATAAAATTGTGTTTGAAGGGTAAGTTTTATAAACATGTCATAATCAAAGAAGTTCTAAGAAGGTGTAGACTTTCACTGCACTTTATTTTGTGAGTGTAATAAGATGTGTATGTTGTGTAGATTTAATTTAGGAAATGAGACTGGATGGACACTGAGGGTGAGAGACAATCATCAAATGTGTCCTTAGTATCAGGATTTTTATAGAATTACTAAGAATCAGCCTAATCTAGTCCAACCTATGAAGCGGTCTGTCATGTGTTATCGTGACAAACCATTTTAAAAGGGTTTATATTACTAATCAAGCCAACAGGAAGTATGCAGGTCCTGTTTCCTGTCTCCGTTAAAGTGGAGGATTTATCACACTACATTACATGACATTACAATAACAAATAATATTCGCCTCCATCCTGAACAAAAGTCAGGAAACATGAAGGACGACTTTAAACTGCAGCAGAATTTAAACATCTTATATTTAGATATATAACCTTAGACGTTCCAGGCCAAATAACATGTTGTTTTTTAAATTGAATAAAAAAGTTGCTGACTGTTTCCTTTTAAATATTAAAATAAATACAAAATGTGACCCAGAAATGCACCTTTCTTGATCATCCAGTTAAAGATGGATCCAGTGTTATTGCATGTTCCTCACAATAAGCCGGGCTGCTGTTTAATTCTTATGTAATGTTTACAGTTTTGCACACACTAAAATTCAGATTTGAGTATTATTAAATTCATCATTTAAAGAGCGATGGTACATTTTATGAGCAGATATTGAACCCCCTGTAACCTTTATCACTTACTGATATAGAAGGTTCCTGGTGCTTGACTCCCTTCAAACTGAACCATCAGCAGGTTACTGGTCTGTGTGTCTGAACGAAGCCAGATTGCTATTCCCAAAATAACACCCCCAGCCAGCTATGAAACAGGGGAACAGGGAGAAGCATGGGGAAACAACAGGTTAGCTTTATTTATGAGACATACAGAAGACTGAACAGAGAAAATCATTAATGGTTTAATCAAGAGTTATTTAATCATTAGGACTCATTATTTTTTCCTATAAAACATCTTTAAGGTCAGAGAAAATTCTCCGTCCCCTACACACTATGTAGTCGTTATTTCTAGCAGTTTTGTAGTAATTATATGGCATGTCCTCTTATTGTCTGCCACTGGTCGTACAAAGGGCACTGCCCAAAAATATCTGTGGACGTCTTTGTCGTGTATCGGCCTGGCATCCTGTAAGCACAGAAAGAGCTTCCTTTCTCAGCTACTAGATACTGCATCAATAAGAGGAAATACTCCATAATTAACTGATGAAGGTTTTGCACAAAGTTCATATCAGATCCTAAAACACTCTCACACTGGCAACAGCAACGTTTGTTAAGTGTGTATATATGATATAAATGCCCAAATTCTATTTACACCCCTCCCAAAAATAAGGGGATATTTCAAAATCATTATTAAGTGATTAAAAAAAGAAACATTTCGTTTTATCTCATTTAAAAAATGATCAGAAAAGTAAATAAAAAGTTGTTTGCTAATGCAAATAAGATTTAAACTCAGTTATGGTGATTTATATATGGGGGGGAACAGAAGCATGTTAGACTGGACCAGGGTGCCCCCACATTCTCTGTTCAGTAGGGTGTATGGTCACCCAAGAGGGTCAAAACACACCGACAGTGATGGAGCATGGCCAGGATATTGGAAGATTCTCTTCATATCTTTTTTAAATATTTACTCATTTTTGTGAGCAGTGTAATATATAATATATAATTTTCAGTTACATATTTATTTATTTAGTGCTAAATAATTTAATTATAGAATGAAATTAAAATCCCTTTTGGATAATAGCATTTAATAATGCACTTACAGCCTTATAACAAAGAACATTTATTTAAAGAACAATACATACTGATAATAAAACTAATATTGCATTTCAGTATATCCTTCTAAAAATAAAGAATTAAATATCTATATAGCAACCTACAGCTATATGTTCATTATTACAAGTGTTTTGTTAATCACGAAAAAATAAATAATTGAATAAATAATCACTAGCTATAAAAAAGCCTAAATTACACTCTTTATTTTCTCAGATACAACACAAATAAAACAGAACATTACAGAACATTTATGTCTTATCCTTAAATCACAGATTTTAGCAGATTTTTAGCACACAGTGTAAAATTACTAATAAATAAACTTTTAGTCACTAATAGAAAGCACAGAAACCAGTGATATATTAGGTAGGAACTCGTTTAGAAATGCATACAAAGCAAAGTCATTTCTATTATATGAGTTTTCTGTTTGTGAATAAATAACTTACCCAAAAGACGAAGTTGAGGAAAAACAGTGTGTATTTAATGCACTGAGAGCAGCCTGTGAGGACCATGGTGGAAGCAGCCTGAGTGAAGCCCGATCTGAATGTAGTTTTAGGAGCCTTAGGATGCCTTACCCCATCCAGCAGCAGGCAGCCTCTGTTAAACACACAGACTGAACCTTGGGTAGAGCTCGAGCTAATTAAATCAAAACGATGTCACATCCCACCTTCCAGCTCGAAACCTCTCGTGTTTAGATCTTTTTTTTCCTTTGAGGGATGCTGGTGGGTGGCGACCATAAAACCCTCCATCTGCTCTATCATTAAGAAGGGGGTTCAGAGTAATGCTTACTAACTGTTTAGACTGTCAACGTATTTATTTGACCATTACTTTATTGTAAATTACTGGCAGCACAGTCACTTTTAAAACTTCACTGTAAAACTTTATTTAAAAAAAGTTGTTGTTTCAAAACATTGAGCAGCTCCTCGTTTTTTCATAAATCTATCTTCTGCTTCTTGCTTTTTTGCTGTTACTGCTTGTCTAAAACATGCCTTTTTTAATCTAGTCCCAATCCTCACAAGTTTGGGATCAAAATAGAGTCTGAAACTCAGTAATTATCCAAATATGTTTGACTTTTGTACACTCCAGGCCAATCAATTCTTCCCTGATGTTCCTGTTCAGTAAAAACAGCTCTAATTCAGGAATTACTTGGGTTATTATCTGGCAACCACAAACTCTAGGCTTGTTCACTACTGGTCTAAAAACTGACTTTAAAACAGCTTTTGGAATCCAAAATGTGATTAGTCTCGTTGTGCAATGGCAATAAAGATATTCTATTATATTATACATTGTGTCGTTATTACAATTATTGCTATATTTATTGTTGTTATTATTTATGTACATACATTAAATCCTGTAGAACTCGTAGTTATGAATGTATGTTACTGTTTAATAACTTTGCAGATATTAATTAAGGAAAATACAGGTTATTATGGGACAGATGATTTGTGAGAGGAAACATTATAAGTTACCAGCAGATGGCGCCCATTCACCTGCAGCCATTTTACCCCAGAACTGCAGGAACATCTTTGTCCTGAAGGGGTCAGTACTACTCCATAATAATGTACTAATTACATGGTTATAGACCAGAATCTGGGACTTATTGTGTAAAGTTGTTGTTGCAGTACTAGGAAAATTATTTAGATTCATATTTTAACTTCTTGTCATACAGATTATTAAGAGTATTACAATGATAAAAATTACATACACAAAAATGTTCATAACAAACCAATAATGATGGAACGTTCTTTATAAACGGGATAAAAGTGAAGATTTAGTACACAGTCAGCCCTCCAGAACCTAATACTTTATTATCATGTATGGTTCCAGTTCCGTTTAGTCCAGTGTTAAACAATATACAGAGCATTAGTTCACCAATAACAAACGAAATAAGAAACGAGTTATGTGCAGAAAAAAACAAAGAACAAACTGCCAGTAGAATCTTAGAGGTTTGGAGGTATTGCTATTATATTCAGTATAATCAGTCATTAATAACCTTGTGATGTGATTAATAAATATAGTGATCATTTGCATTTGGTTATCATCACAGTACACACACACACACACACACACACACACACACACACACACAGAGCTTTACAAAAGTATACAATCCCATGAAAAGTCCAACAATAATTACAGAGCATTATTTTGTCACCAGATGTTTTACCAACAATGTGCCCTGACGGGGCAGACTGAATGAGCAGTGTGGCAGAGGCAGGGGCTTCATCGTTTGCCTGGCATTCCCTGAGTTCCTCAGACAGGAAGAATCATGTGCCATACTCTGCCAGTCCTGACCAGAATACCTGATGTTGCTTTGTTCTTCCAAAACATCTTCTACCACAAACC
>JAUZSU010193218.1:0-11997 GCA_034780255.1 Parotocinclus maculicauda | reverse complement strand
GTGTGTGTGTGTGTGTGTGTGTGTGTGTGTGTGTGTGTGTGTGTGTGTGTGTGTGTGTGTGTGTGTGTGTTGCAGATCTCCAAAATAGAACCTTAAGAGTATTATCCAGCAGTCTATACTTCCTAACACTTTATCACTTTACTTTATTATAATACATTATAGTGGTTTATATTAAAGCTTCTGCTCTAATTATTTAATTTAATAAACTATAATTTAAAGTGTTTTCAGTTTTAAATGATAAAACAAAAAAGCCTCTCACAGAGTGTGTAACTGAGCTGTAGTCTTACCTGTGAAGCTATCTGGCTAATCGGCGCTAACGGGCTAATTACCGCTAACGGGCTTATCAAGCTTAATCAACAAGTTCCTTCTTGACTATGACTAATTAAACGTAATATTATCAAATAAAAAAATCTAATTAGAACATAAACTGTATGAAATAAAAGTTACACAGAGCAATTATCTCATTTACAGGCTCCAAACTCGCTAGCTAACGGGCTAATAATTACAAATAGCTATGAGATAATGATTTTAAATTAAATACCTCATGGATAATGACCTGCCTCGTGTCCTAAATTAATATACAAAACACACATTATATTTAACAAGTTATTATACGATTAGAACCAAGTTTTAGAGCTAACAGGAAAGATATTTTATATAATAAGTAAAAAAAACATGACTTTGAATCGAATGGTTGATAATACTGTTTTACTTTATATCACATGAGTAATGACTTATTATTATTATTACATTTTAAGGGTGGCAGGGTGATGTGTGTGGTTGACAGCGTCTCCTCGCAGCTCCAGGGATCCCGGGGTTGGTTTCCTTTGTAGAATTGGCATTTTTTCCATTTGTAAATTATTTCTAAACCAATAATTTAGTGGATTAACCAGGAATATTGGGCAGATCCACTGCTGAAAGAAGGGCAACGCTACAGCACTGTGGATAAAACTCCTCTATTAGGACTCTATTATGGATTTCTGTAGTGTGTAACAGGTGTGTGTGTGTGTGTGTGTGTGTGTGTGTTGTTAGTGGTTTAGGATTAGGATTAGATCATCTCTAGCATGGTTAAATAAGCTTTAGTGTCCCTGATACATTCAGTCAATTTTAGTGCAATAAGATTAAACTAGACTGGGAAATAAATCACACGTTCCACGTTCTACGGGACGTCCTGATTGCGCTTCAGCAGGATAAAGTGAATACAGAGTGTTCACGCTTCATCTTAGACCTCGGCCAAGGACCGTATCTGACCAGAAGGAGGCGCCGTGAGGGGCGTGTCCCGTTTAGATGTCGTGCTAATGGTACATTCAAGCCGTAAGAAGGCAACAGTGTCTCTGTTAGTAGCCGAAACGTCCAAAATAGGTGACGTGCGAGAAAGCGCCAGTTAGTTAGCTCCGCCCCCCGGGGGTGCAGGTGCATAGTGAGGGGCGTGATGTGGGCGTGACCTCTCTCGTTTGGGCGTGTTGTTGATGAAGTCGAGGCTGCGGCGGCTGGAGGACACGACGTCGGCGATGAACTTTGTGCATTCGGCACAAACGTCTCTGAGAGAGCAGCCAGCGGCGTAAAGGTACGGGAACTCTTCTTCTACAGCGCAGCGCGAGAGAGAGCGCAATGACCTGCAAGAGCAGGAGAGAGAGGGAGAGAGAGGGAGAGACCAATAAGTATTGGCACCCTTCAGGGCTCTGGAGTTAGTCACACACACACTAGGGCTGTGTCCCAAATCACACTCCCTATTCCCTATAAGAGCTTTGTGTTAGACTTACTGTTAGTAGAATGATTATTAGTGAATATCGAGACTGACTTGTAGACGTCGCTGCGCTGGGCGTGGCTCCTCGGGCTGCTGTGGAACCCCAGTGTGTACACGGGGATGTGGGCCAGCTTCTTCGAGGGCATCTTCATCTAAATCACCAAAGAAGAAACGCTCTGTCGGTTTAGTTCTTAGAACTTGTATAAGCACGTGGGTGCCGAAAAGGGCCAAAAGAAAAAAGATGAAGAGAATAAGCTAAAGGCTAAACCGCCTACCTACACACACACACACACACACACACACACACACCCACACACACACATACAGAATATGAAAGTGATGACTGCAGATGGGAAAACACAACATAACGTAACACAAATACTAACCACAGGAGTGTATCCACTGTAATGAGCTGTTACTATCACACACACACACACACACACACACACACACTGCACTTTGTATACAGGATGTACTTGGACTAAATACCTTTGCACTGCAGGAAAAGCAGACAGACCTGCGTAGGAAACACACACAGTGCTAAATGAGATACAGCAGTGCTGCTGGAGTATCTGAACACCATACCCACTCGTTTTACGATTAACGTACCAACACTAACGGATCGTTACTCTAACGGCTTTCAATCTGATTTCGTACAGAGTGAGGAGGAGGAGAGATGAAAGAAAGTGGGCGGAGTTATGCGGCTTTGAAGTGCTGAGTATTTAAAAGCGCCTGGTAGAGAAGTGATTAGAGATCAGTCACAGCTCGACTAACCTTTTACACAGCAGGCACGTGGAGGGCCAGGAGAACAGAGGGATCTTAATTCTACAGCAGCAGCACACCTACACACACACACACACACACACACACACACACACACACACACAGTGCTCTGAGGTGATGACATCATCGGTTTCAGTTACAGTTTAAATATTGCCAGACAGAATTAAAATCACTGTATAATAAATCCCGGGTTTTAGAAGCGGGGGATTCTGGCACCACCTGGTGGTAAAGCCGTGAACTGCAATAATTCATAAAGATGAATGAATGAATCACCTTCCCCTTCCTCAGGTTGTTATAAATCTCTTTATGCTGCAGAAACTTCTCCATCTCGGCCTTCACCAGCACTCGGCGCACCCCGATCACCTCCTCCAGGGTCAGGGCCAGACTCTCCACGGGGTGGCTGAACTCCTCCTAGGTGTTGAATCGGGTAACGTTATGGTCTGATCACCCTCCAAACACTAAACGTTTTAATCTGCTATAAAATAATATAATATAAAATAACCAAAACCTCTAATGAACCTCCCAGAACCAGGAGCTGCTGTTTCTGGAGCATCTAATCATTACTAAATGTTCCCATTTTTAACACACTAACTCTATCTTCCATAATTAATGCAGCAGCTCTGATTAGACTTAATTTGGATCTGTTTAACTGTAACTGAATCAATTTCACCAAAGATGCAAATCGAATCCTAATCCTTAGTGCATGGATTCAGTGAATCGACTCTTTAGGATCTGAACTAAACTTGACTCCTCTGCCTATCAGATATCATTCTGTAATAAAACTTTTTTTATTGTTTGTTTCGCGGATCCGCCGACGATCATATTTGTAGAATACAAAAATTTTTTTTTAATTATTTTTTGGTATTTCTCGGATCCGCCGCAGCACCAATGGTTGAAATTCTAAAAAAAAACCAAAACATTTTTTTTTAGCTTTTTCCGCCCTCCGGTGGAGAGCCAACGGTTTTCTTCTGTTCATTTAATTTTTTTCCAGATTCACTTTAATTTAATTGTAGATTAAATAAATTATATTTTTAAATTAATTTTTTTTTCTTCCTCCTTTCTTGTATTGATTCCACATAGTCCTCAAGAAATTTAAAAGTGCTAAAAAATAAAGATTTATCTTTATTTTTTTTCCTCTTTCCTCAGTAGATTCTTAAGTAGGGACATCCGAGGAACAAGCAATTAAAAAAGTCTGACCTAAAGTATCAGTTCCATCCGTACTATTCACTTAAGTGTATGACTTTCCCACAGACAGGGTTGTCATTGTACATTGTTTTATTTTCTATAATTATTGTGAGTAAGCGGTATCTGATGCATTCACGAGATTTCTTGTGAAAGTACGTTTTATATTTACATTGCAGTAGACTATGTGACTATGGTAATGTCCAGTCAATACCCATTTTGGTTCACGTCCAGTTTTACAGAACATAATGTGATAATTAAACGGCTCATACCTGAATTATACTGTATATTATTATCCATTATATACATTATACATTAATATATACAGTATTATTTTATAAGTGTAGCAATATTGTGATTGTATTGCGAACTGTGAAAATGGCACCGATCCTTTTATACAAAACGTAATGTCAGCCTTAAAGGGAAAAGATAATCAATGTTTTGTAAGAAAGCAGAGCCTACAATCATTTCTCCTCTGGCTCAGTGCTACTCGCCCTGAACAGTATGGAGTTGATTATCATATTTTATTCAGTGCTACTTCGTTGGCTGGGAAGAGAGGGGCTGGTGCTTTTTCTTGTCTGTTTTTGGAGACAAAGCTTAGGATGGAACACAGGCATTACACTTAGCATATTGTCTCATTTAAATAAAGGCTTAAGCAAGTAAGTCAGCATTATGCCATGTATGAGTCACACGATTTCTGCATTTGGTGATGATCTGGTGTGGTTTCCGTTACTCTGTGTGCAATAAAGAACTGAGATGACACACTCATCTCAAACAGCACAGTGTTCACTTACTAACTTTACACTAAGCCATTTACATGGTCTTTGTTCAATAAGAAGGGAGGCATGGTGGAACAGTGGTTCCCTGAGATCAATGGTTCAATTACAGACTCTGTGACATTTGCATATTCTCCCTGTGACTGTGTGAATTTCCAAAATATATTCTGATTTCCAACCACAATCGAGACATCTGGCTTCTCTAAAAAGTGCCCTGGTGTACATGAGTTTGTGTTTGTGAGTGCCTGTCTAGTGTGGGTTTCAGCTTCACACCCAGAGCTGCTGGTTAAGCCCTGATGACCCTGAATTGGATTTTGGTCCATTGGATTTTATTGTGGGTAGGTGGATTCAATGTACCAGTGATTCTCAACTTGCTGTTAAAGTTGAATTATTACAAGCATAAGTACTGCATTACTGATCAGGGATTTTATCCTGACATGAATTTTTAGATTTTTTTTTTAACCACTTAATCAAACGTGGAATGTTCGGGTTGGTTAGGGTGTGGGCTACAAACTGGAAGGTTGTGCAGGTATGTTCTATTTAACAACTATTTTATGAACATTTTAATGATTAAGGTCTTAAAATTATAATAAATTATAATAGGTAATAAGAATTTGTCTTAACACTGGACGTTCTGGACGCAAACAGCTGGTCAGCTCAACAGCCGATTTCTACTGCTGATCCACAAGTAGGTATGGGAGTTTAAAAATGGACGTTTGTTCTTTGTGTGTGTGTGTGTGTGTGTGTGTGTGTGCTTATTTGCTCATTAGCTCAGGTTTGGACTAAAGACTATTCTAACTAATCGGTTGATGTGTTTAGAGACTTTTTTGTGCAAGTTGAGACACAAATGATTTTCTGACTTATTTGTAACAAGCTGTAAATGGGTAAATGTATGTGCCTGTTCTATTGTATGAGTCTCTGTTTCATCTGGCTGACCTTCCATTTTGTTCATAATACTATCTATCAATGTGTTTTTCCGTCAAAAAAGGGCCATCATACTGTCTTTAAGAACTCTTTTCTGTTACATATTTTGAGAACTGACTCTTAACATTTGTACAGGTTGAGGGATTATAAGACCACAATAAGTATGAATGAAAAAATATAAATTACCACAATATAGACTGGAAGTATCAATGATGATGATGTGTTTGTTCACATCGTGAGTTTTACATTTTCTAATTAGCAATTCTGTTGACTGAGGGTCATCAAGTCGTTTGATGTGAATAACAGTTTAACATGTCTCACAGCCCTCTCAGCTTCATCACTGCCTACTGAATCAATGTAATTAAGGCTGCAGGTTAAAGAAGTTACACTTGATTTAAAAAGGATGCTGAAACATAAACATGAGAATTAGTATGGATTAGATTTTTTTTTTCATAATTTTTTTTTTCATACTTAAATTTTCTGAACAGGTTTTTCACTAGATTTTGGACTATGGCAAGGTCAGGAACTAATGCTGGACAATACGTTCTGGCTCACATTGTCTATTCCAGTTATCGAATGGAGATAAGATTAGGGCTCTGTACAAGCTGGCCACGTCCATCATCAAAGTTGGAAACCCATTTCTTTATGGACTTCATTTTAGGAGTGTAGAGCAGAAAGCAAATAGAGTCAGAGTAGTAGTAGATGTTCAGCCCAACCCATTTTACAGCTACTGTTATATATGGAGGTTTCATGCTCTGTGCTTTATTTTATAAACCTGATAGGGAAAGGGAACCACCAATGAAAGGGGATGTCTACACACTTTTGGCAATATAATCTAGTTTGAATGGATTGGTGTTTGAACAGATTGTAGCTAACCAGTGACCAGCTTAGTCAGTAATAGCATCAGCATAAGGTTTAAAAAAATTCTCAATTTTCATCTTTATTTTCATTAATGTCTCCCTTATTCCACACATTTCTTACTCAAATCTTGTTCCTGCAGCCATCTCTCTCTTTTTTATTTTAATATTGTTGCCTTGTGCTCATTCTGCTTCCCTTAATCTTTAGCTCAGTTTCTTTTCTTATCTGTCCATCTCAGCCATTTGTCTTACCACCATCTCTTTTTTGTGCCCTGCAGGATCTCCTCTACATCTTGTCTACACCCTTGTCCTCCTCCTCTTTCCAACCACTTACAATGGTCAACACCCACTTCATTCAATCCATCCAGGAGAAGGTCCGGTCGTCCTAGTAGGAATGCCCACTCTGGCATGGTGCCAGACTCCACCCGCTGCCCTGTCCACCACTCCTCCTCTTGCCATCCCGCCCCTCGCCACTGCTGCCATCTGTAGGTTCCTACACCATGAAGGATGAGGTCATTAACACCAACGCACTGGCCTGGCTGGTCTGCTCCGGGGTGTCCATTTTGGCCAATGCTTGGGGCATACTAAGTGTCAGCGCCAAGCAGAAGAAGTGGAAGCCACTAGAGTTTCTAATCTGCACACTGGCCGGCACTCACATCCTCAACATGGGCATCCCAATCACCATGTACTGCGTCATCCAGCTGCGGCGCCAGCATTCTACATACGAGTGGAACGAAGGGCTCTGCAAGGTCTTCGTCTCCACATTTTACACTCTCACGCTGGTCACCTGCTTCTCCGTCACATCACTTTCCTACCACCGCATGTGGATGGTCCGCTGGCCAGTCAATTACAGGTAGGACAGAATTTGCTAATGTTATTTGTGGTGTGTAGTTTGTTTTGATATTGTGTATGGGTGTGCGATATTGAAAAAAACATTATCTCGATATTTTCTGGGATTTTGCCCATTACAGTAATTAGATGATACCTGACAGTGTATATCTTGGGTCTAAAATATTTAAAAGACGTTTAAACCCACCTCTCTCAACAACCTGAATTGACACCATGTCTTTCATGATGTAATTGTTTACATAATTTCTGTCTTGCCATCTGTTGCTTTTTCTGTCACAAGGCACTTTTTTGCAGAATAAGGTTTGCTGAGTGTGTTTTTGTACTGTTACCTTGGCTGATTGAAGCCTGTAATGGACAGCTGACTCCCAAAGTTTGTAATATGTTGCTTAGTTTGCAGATGGAGAAATAAGTTAGTTGTCGAGTAAGTTAGTTGTGTAACCAATTTCTGACATAGTTTGCTATTTTGCAAGGAAATCCAATGACGTACACAGCGAGGCTGGTGGTGTCTGTATTTTGTCACCTCTCATAGTTTGTTCACTCATTTTTAACTTCAAACATACTGCATGCAGACATGCTGTTTATCCTACCTAAAACAATGAATGTGTGTGCCTCAAAACTGTTTTTTATCAGTATCACACACTCTACACTAGACCTTTTGGTCCATAATCCAGTACCTTAACCACTGCACAACCACAGTCATATTTAACTTCTCTGGATTCTGGACAACAAAGTGTTGCTATAAAAGTATTGCAATGAAATTCCAGACTGTAACTTTCTAACTCTGTTATTGCAGTGCAGATGCCTTTTCTGCACATTTGTTTTTGCTGTGATTTATAGATCTTGTCTTTTTAGGTACTTGTACATGAAGTAAAATCAGTGTGAAGACAAGTCTCAGCAACCTTTCTATTGCTAGGGTGCCTCTAAAGATATGTTCTGACTGTTTAATCTAGAGCATATAGCTGTGTTAATGTTGCCTATAAAATACAATGATCTAATTTAAACATTCTCCATGCTGCTGTTTGCATATTTACTGTTGCCCTGCTTTGCTTAACCCAGTGAACTTAATCATGGAATCCTTCATGGTTATGTTTCATATGCTGTATATTGGCTTTATTGTCTTAAAATGTGTGAATACCAGAAGGTCACTGTGTTTGCATAATAGGTTGCACCTGGTACTATAAAAATAATAATGCTTATTAACCATTCAAACCAAAAGCACATGCTTACAGTGGCCCTGTTACGGGGGGTCCTAGGGATCCCCACGATGTTTAGACCGAAGCTCAAAATGCATGATCCACAGACAGACAACCAAATTAATAGAACATAGGGATGTTTATTAAATAACATAAGGGTTGGTCAGGCAGAAACAGGAAAACAAGAGGAACGCAGCCACCGACTATGCTTGTCCGGGTGAGGAGTCCGACGCTAGGAGAAAGGGCCTCGTGGCTGTTGGGAGCGCCAACCTGGCCTCGGGAACGCCGAGCCACCGACGAGGCACGGGAGTGAGGTCGTCCCTGGAATTCCACCCGTAGGAGCCCAATGCTCCCTACGGGGCGATCAGGTGGAGCAGGAAAACAGGAGTCCTGTAAGAGAGAAAGCAGAAGACAAACAAAACGGCTTGGGAGCCAAGAGTCTGAAAACACTAAACTAAAAATTGCCTGAACTATAAAGAAAAGAAAAGTAAACATAAGAAAATAAAATGTAATAAGAATCCTGAGGTCAGAGCGGCGTATCAGCTGAGGGTCAGAGCGGTGTATCAGCTGAGGAATAAAAACGGCATATGAGCCAAAATGCAGAAATAAAAAGGAAAACAGAAACCTAACTAAACAGCAAAACACGCGTCAAACGAACAGAAAAATGAAACAATAAGCCAGCGAATCACTGAAACTGAAAACAGGTGTGCAAAATGAAAATGACGCTAAAGTGACAAAAAGGAACAAACCAATAGATCCCCGCGGTGAATAAAAACAAACGGCACGCACAACATCGGGAACAAACACAACGCTAAGGGAGTGGGGAAAAATAATAACCCACAGCAAAAAACGAAACGGGTGTGGCGCTAACAGGCCTATCATTAAAACCCCATTGTCCTTTAGATTCTTTATGATGTGCAATTAAAATCCTGCTAACATAACAGGTCATAACTAAGTACAACATTAAGGTCAGAGTTAGACATGATACATGTAGGTTGTGCAACATTTAGTTCACTTATACATTACCCAAACTTAAGCATGCAGACATGCACATGTGTGAGTGGCTCTGTGCTTTAACCATTAGACACAAGGTAATCACAAGTTTGTGAGTTCATATCCCATCTCTATCATGCTGCCACTGTGTTTTTGTGCGAAAACCTTAACACTCAGTTGCTCATATTAATTATAAGCTACTCTGGATAAGAACATCTGTTTCCCTGCTAAGGATAAATCCCAGCAAAGACCAGCATATGTTGTGCTTTGGATACTGGGCAATCAGCAAGACCACACAAGTTCCATGTTCCATTTTGGTTTATGCTGGTTTAGCTGGAGAACTCACATGGTTTTGCTGGTAATGCTGGTTAACTAGCATACCACTGTACTACTGTACCACTTATATACTGTTGTTTGCTGTTTTTAGCAAGCACAGGCTGTAAAAGTGAACAGCTTTCTTTTATAATTGGCAGCACGGTGGCTCGGTGAGTAGCACTGCTGCCTCACAGCAAGAAGGGCCCGGATTCAATCCCAGGGTGAAGCAGCCTGGGTTTTTTTCTGTGTGAGTCTGCATGTGCTCTCCGTGTCTGTGGGGGTTTACTCTGAATACTCCCGTTTCCTCCCACAAGGAGGGAGTAATGGCCTGCCTGCCCAGCCAGCCGGGTGGTGTTAAATAATGGCTAAAACAGTCTACAAGGCGTCTGACAGACTGGTCGGTCAAGGTGATATATACATATTTATTTAGAAATAATAACAACGTGATGACAAGACTGTAAAGGAAAACCTTAATAGTATAAAAGCTGTCATAGTTAGTAAACTTATTTACATAAATGAACATATTCCTCAGCTGGACCAGTTTCTTAGTGAACTTTTGTGGACCAGATGGTCTGAATTCTAAGCAGAATGATGTGATTGCAGAGAAGGATGCATGGATAATCACATTCATATCTGGCAAAAATAAAGAATCTTAGGAGACAGCTGTCCTTATGCTGGCTTTCAAAGATGACAGCTTTTATCTCAGGGGTGTGTGAGCACTAGCCAAAAAATGCTGCTCGCCCAGGCTCGTAACTTCCAAATAGAACATGCTGGTAGTTTTGGCATCTTCAAGTGTCCATAATAACAGGATTGTCTGCTTGAAATACTGCAGTATACTTCACTATCAGTAAAGTGTAAAATATAGTTGTTGAATTTTTGCTTGTTCCACTTGATGGATTGGTTTAGGCTGTTTAAATGGCATGCCATATTTGGAGGGATGAAATCTGGTTCCATACCCCATTCATCTTTCTCCTGCTGGTTTGTATTCAACGTAGCGCTGATAGAGTGTATGCCTAATTCAATAATGCTACTCTAACAGCATGCTCACCAATCTAGGTTCAAGTAAAAAATGTAGGGATGTACAACAAAAGATATTATGTCAGCGCCATTGACATTTTTGCAGATCTTACTATATACAGAGAAAACACAGCATCTGTCTGGAATATAGCTTTCCCACTGTCGTTAAGTTAAATTACATTTATCTGTGTAGCACTTTTTTTTCAATAGAACATTGTCTCAGAGCAACTTCATAAACATTTAGGCCCACAGCCTCAACGGTAAAGCCTGGGGAGAAACCTTTTAGAATCATTACTCAAAATGAGACACTACCTTCTTGGTGAGCCTTGACATTATATGTAAGGATGCAATAGTTCAATAGAAAATGTATTTTAAAATTAAATTGGTTAAAGTTTTGTCAGGAGAAATGGCGACTGTCCACTCTTTTAGATGTAAATAATGGCTGCCCTTGGCTTTGGCTTAAACTAAATGTAACAATGATTTATGTATAAATTTATTATCTAATTAAAATAATAACATCCTTGTTTTACTACAATGCAGCAACATTGCATGGATATTGTTGTGATAAATTAGCAGATCCATGTTTAAACACTTATTACTTCTGGTTTGCTAAATGTGGCATCCAGATCCAACCTCTATACAAAAGAGATCACTTGTATAGATTATCTGTTATGTTAATAAGAGCCAGCTTTGAATGCTTTTTCAGTACAGCAAGAAAAAAAGGTTTTATGTATTGTAAATGCTGCAACATTCACATATCTTACTCACTACCTTGTACACACACATTTAGCAATACTGGTTTTAAACACACAACAGCTGCTTTCTGAGTCTCACTTATGACCTAGCTAAGAAAGCAGGCAAAGTGTTCATTTTAAGCATAAACATTGGTTTGAAATCCCGATGTGATGATGCTAGAGGGCAGCCGGTGTGCTCCAGACGTTGGAAGGCAGCCAGGACACATTTTTGTGAGAGAGCAGATCTGAATGCAGTGTAGAGGCACAACCCAGCCTGACTATATACTCATGCTTGACCTGGCACTGTTCATGAAGTGTCATAGCCAAACACAGCAGTGGTATTACAAGCTATTCATGGGTTACCAGTGCCCACTTTAAAAGCCCAAAATCATGTGTGGCACCTTTGGTGATGCCCATAAATGCCAGCTGTGTATGTGTATAGGGAAACAGTATGTCAGAAATCATGGCTGGGCTGTGTTTTGACCTACATGTATATTTAGATAACATTTAGAAACGTATGTGCATATACACTGCTCACAAAAAAAGTATCTACTCAATGTGTAGGATATGACGTGCTGTAAGCTCGGTACAGACGGAGCATGTGTGATACGAGAGTGATGTATGGTG
>JAUZSU010193207.1:0-11997 GCA_034780255.1 Parotocinclus maculicauda | reverse complement strand
ACCCGCCCATACCAGTCCTTCGGCACTAAAAGCCCCCGGAACTTAACCACTATCTCTAGGGAACGCGGAAGGGCGCAGGGGCGACGGTGGTCAGACGCGCGAACCGAACGGAGATGGAATCGCTAAAACCACGCCTTTATAGGACGTGAAGCAGCTGTTTGGGATCAGGATATAATTAAGATAGTGGATATAGACCGCCTACATTTTCATCAGGTTTTGATCAATAGGCCATGCTGGTTTGTTATTTGGATAGCTGAAAACTGTGGCCTTGTGTGTGGATAAACTTGTGGTGTCTGCCTGTCATGGAAACTGATCTTTTACCCAATGTCACCAAATGTTTCGCCAAACGTTTCTTCTAAAAAGCATACCCCAAACACAAACATTCTCTCTGAACTTTAATTTGTTTTTATTGTCAGCACTGCTGCTGACAGTAAAAACATATTTTATTAATCCAGCATCAGAGCCTAACTGTGTAAGTTGAGTAACTGTGTAAGCTTTAAGAAATCACCGGTCTATGTGCATTAGACCTCCCGCCTCCCTGCAAGAGGAGACTGGATTACCTTTCTCATCTAAAGCATTACTTCTAAGTAATGGAAGTCCCTTGCTTGAATGTTCCATTGCTCTAAAATTAAGCAAGTAAAATGGAGTTTTAAGAAGATCAGGAATCAAGCATTCACTGTCACTGTCCAAGTACATGCTGGATATTTAAGTATAAGAAATTCTGGTTGCAAAATATATAAACACCTGCACTGGAATGTGCTTCAAACCAGCAGACCTCTCTGTTCTGTACCTCTTGTTCTTTTAAGCCTGAAACCTTTTACTTATCCCAAATACTCTCTGCAGCCTCGCTTCTTTATTCATCTCTCTACACCACTCAAACAGTGGTTCTTTCCATAGACCATATTTGGAAAATGCTTGTCTACTCTAAACTAGAATGAAGTGTTCTGTTCTCGGCTCCAGTGTATTTTAAGATGTCTTTGCTTTGCATTCCAAATTCCCATTTGATTATGCTATCACCTCGTCGAGGCAAGAGCCCAGAAGAAGTTGACAAATGTAGCTGTCACTGAAGGCCCAGAGCCATGTAGCAGAGGATTTCCTTCAGGACTGGTAGTGCTCGAGAACCACGCCACACATTGCGCTCTTGTTATTTTTCAGTGCTCACCAGACAGTCACTGTAAGTGTTTATAAATCTCTCTTTTCCCCTTTAGAGCTCTTTGGCCCTTTATCAACAGGCAGAGGTTAGCAAAATAAAGCATAGACATATGTCTGCATTGCAAGACTGGGCCTTGCCCGAACTTCGGGTCTGCTGCTTAGATACGTTAAGAGGAATGAAGAAGGATGAAGCAAAACAAAAAAGGACAGTATGAGTTCCTTACATATACACATCAAGAACCACACACACACACACACCATTCTGATTTTTTCTAGTCGTGTTTAATTTTGGAGGCTGGAATGCTAATGAGATTCAGGTGGCACCTTTGACCTGCAGCACCTGATAGGTGAGGAGCAAAGCGTCTGGTTTTTATTACACACTATATGCCTAATATGTCAAATACAAATGCCCATAATTCTAAGATCACTTATTTCATACTTTG
The DNA here is from genome assembly GCA_034780255.1 of Parotocinclus maculicauda. Lineage (NCBI taxonomy): Eukaryota > Metazoa > Chordata > Actinopteri > Siluriformes > Loricariidae > Parotocinclus > Parotocinclus maculicauda. The sequence goes on along the minus strand of JAUZSU010193207.1, from coordinate 10,402 downwards.
GTTTCACTCGTAGGTCAAACTTATAAATGATATTTATACATAGATTGAGCTAATTTAATCACATACTTCAAATAATTATTGTCAGGATATCGAGTATATAAGGAAATGAATATCTGTCTTTTAACTACGGACATAACAGCTGTAAAAAGTTGTTATATGATGTTACAATACACAGTACTGTACTGATCTCTGATTGCCATATTTTTGTTTAATGATTATTGCATATTTCTAAAACGGTTTCTGACATTTACTGGGGGTATCTGGTTTATTATATTATAAAATGGTACAATTGTATGAAATGGTAATGATGGTGCAGTACAGTGGTACAGCTCAGTCTGTCAAACTTGCATTCTGATTGGTTAATGACCTGTTTGTACAATGAGCTTACCAAGATGTAATGAAGAAGATGGATTTGTCTCTTCTTCTGCAGAAGCTTCAGTGGCAGCACCTTTTCTGCAACTCATCCTAATTGTAGCAAGAGGAAGTCTGCCTTAAGAAACAGGTCATGGTTATGAGAAGCTGTACAGCATTCCCACCCTTATCCCTTGGCTTATAAACATCAGTCCCTCCACACTAACACAGCTCACACACACATCCAACCACACACACTCACAAAAAATAATGAGACTCACCCACCATCTGTGTAAACAGCATCTGGCCTGATGTGCGCAAGCTTGTGATGGATGACCTTTATGGATAGTTCCAAGTTCCCACTATAAGACATACAAACTGATAGCTGAGAATTTAACCTTGTCAACCAGCATTGTTTCACATGATAAAGCTTTTTCAGAGGCTAGCCATGGGTGTGGGCCATTCTGGACTGGACATGGAGAGGGAAAGGAAAGAGGCAAGCATATCTAAATGATATTCACCATGATCTGCAGGAAACCTGCACTATTCATAAAAGTCCTGTGCTTCTCCAAAAATGTGTTTGTTTGTTTAAGAGTTATTTACATGTGAGAGAGTGCTTGACATAGCAAACTGACTCCAGACTGCTTCTTGCAGATTGTCTGTCGTCATGCTTATTCTCGTGGGACCTCAGTCAGGGGGTTTGCATTGAGAACTTATCTATTCATGCCTGTGTTGATCATGAAGGCTGCTAACTTATGAATATCATATGATTCAATATAAGTCTGTATTGTGAAGATTTCTTCATCCAGGGGAGCGCAAACCCTTCAAGGTGCCACTGCAGGGGTTCATAAGAATGCCAGTGACACATAAATTTAAATTATATGCTTTGGTATAAATTGAAAGAAGTAATAATAAATATGGTATACAAGCAGGATTCATATCATACAAAAACTTCACTATTTTAGCACAACCCATTATAATGCTTGAAGTATTTTAAACCGAATTCCACTATAAAGTATATATAAATGTATTTTAGTGGCCCAATACAGTATCTGAACTTCCACCATTACTATAATGTATTGACTATTTTAATGCTTTACCCTAATTTCTGAATTCTCACTCTAACATATACTTTAATCTCCTAAACCACTACCTGAAGTTTTTTTAATCCTGCTATTTGTGCTGATGCTTTCCAAATTCCACTCTAAAGTGTATTTATATATATATATATATTTAACCCCATAGTCCAGTATCTGAACTCCCACCAGAATATAAGAGATAATTGGGCTAATATGGGTAACTTGTATCCCCTATCTCACTAACAGGACTAAAAAAATTATAATTCCTGCTATAACATATGGGATATTGTAATCCTCTAATCTTTTTTAAAACTGTTGATATACAAACTCTTATTATAACATAGTAATGACCTCACAAGCTATCCAAACTTCCACTATCTAAATTATCTGTATGACATGTGGGCTATTTTAATCCCATAACCTGCTATGTGAACTCCCACTGCACAAATTACCACTATATAGTAAGAAGTAATTTTGATTTCCTAACCCTCTAACTAAACTCCCACTATAATATGTTTTTTTTTTTTAAATGATCAAATTTATTTTATTTTTTTTTACAAATACATACTCATTTTGAATTTGATACCTGCAACACATTAAAAAAAAGACTGGGAAAGTTGGGGAATGCTCAAAAAACACCTGTTTGGAGCGTTCCACAGGTGAACAGTTAAGTTGGAAACAGATGAGTATTGGGTATAAAGGGAGCATAACTGAAAGGCTCAATCATTCACAAACAAGGATGGGGTGAGGTTCATCACTTTGCAAACAACTGCATAAACAAATAGTGCAACAGTTTAAGAACAACATTTAGAGATTTCATCATCTACATCATCCATAATATCATCAATAGTTTCAAGGAATCTGGAGAAATCTCTGCAAGTAAGCAGCAAGGCTGAAAACCAACTTTGAATGCTATGAGCTTCGATCCTTCAGGCGGCACTGCATTATTTTGTAAACATGCCCCCATCACAACTTCTCTGGAACATGTTGAAGGCAACAAATTTAAAATTAGTGAATATTTGCAAAAACAATGAGGTTTATCTGTTTCAACATTAAATATTCAGTTTTTATTTATGTTTTACACAACATCCCAACTTCATTGGAATTGGAGTTCTATGAGGTATTTTATTCATGATTTTCTGAAGAGCCTACCTGTATTTAATCCCCTCAACTTGCTTCCTGTCTCTGCATATCTTAAACCTTGATTTAATAAGCAGTTAGTTATGAGGTATGGGTTGTTTGTTTAAATAGTAGCTTTTAACATTACAGCAAGTACAGTAATACAGTACAGAGCAGATGGGCACACAAGTTACACCCTGCACACATTGGAGGAGCTTAGCCCTGCCCAGTCCAGAGACAAACTGGAGGTGAGCCAATGTGGCATGTATTTATTTTTCTGAACATAACTGAAAGTAGTTTTTTACATATATAGGAGGATGGCAGATAATTTCCCTTAAGAATAATGGAAATAGAGATCTTACTGTCCATATCATTTTCCAGAATAATATCGAATTTGACTTTAAGATGTGAAATTAAGCTGTGAAAGTTTATTTAAGAGTGTAGTATAATATTATTCCAGTTCAAATCCCACTATCCAAATTCCTGCTGTCTAAATTCCCCAGATAAAGCAGGAGGTATTTTAATCCCCTTAACTGCTATCCGAAAAGCTAACAAACAGAATCATAGTGGAAGAATATGGTGTTCTTTTTACATCTGCCTCCCTTTGTGAGGTAATTATGAGGTAATGGTTGTTTACTTTATAGTGTAGCATTCAGCTCTCACTCTGTGAGATGCTACAAAATACACACAGTACACAGGATAACCAAGAATTATGCCCATGTTAGAGGAGTGAGATCGTGTCCAACCCACAGATGACAGGCAAGCAGCAGAGCCAATCTGAACGTTCCCTGTACTATGTTACACAAAGGTAGGTGTAACTTTGTATAAACAGGAGTGCAAGAGTAACTTTCCCATTGAAAAGAATAGATATAGGCTTTCACTATTCAAATATTTGCTATTAGATCCCTGTCCCAGTAGAAAAAACATTAAGATAATGAGGTTCAAATTGATGTCTTTTGTACTGAAGTTCCTCTTGTAGTGTACTGTTTTGGTAAAAACAATTTTATCAAGCTTGATCTGGAGTATTGATGATAAATCTTATTTATTTTTAATATTTTTTTATTTATTGCCCATTTTCTTATGCTGGTTTTACTAGTACTATTTACTTAATTATTTAGCTGATCCTCAGCTAAACTTATGTGAACCCGTGATCTGTTGCAAAAGAGCAGCTGGGGGACCATAATTATTACATCTTTACTTTGGGAACCAATAAAGGCAAATATCTGCACCTTTAGGTTAGAGTTGAGCTGCAATCTTTACATGCACTGTAGGTTTGTTATAAGCACAGCGTGTACCCAAATGTATCATTCATGTATTATCGAGTATATTTTATGGGGTTATTTTCACAAGGACAGGTGAGATTATGTCATTTTTTATGTAATTTCAGTCATGGCAAAATTCAGCGTGTTGTTAATCTTATGTACTCTGGACAAATGTCTGAATTTCATATCTGAACATATCTGAATATAATATATGTATATATGTTATATATGTATATATGTTAATTAATGTGCACATGTAACTTTATTTCATAGAGGTAATTTCTTGCCACTTGGTTGGAAACAGTTTTTTTAATGTCAACACAATTGGGCTGCTTCTAGTGGAATCACTGTAAAAAAAATACAAATACATTTAGGCTCAACAGTACCTAGAGGTTTATTACTTGGAAAACTGAAGACTGCAACATTCTTATCCCTATTAACCTGTTTCAGTATTCTCTCCATGTTGCTACGCACACCAAATCGGTTTGTTTCATCTGGTTGTCAGATGCACAGCCAGACAAAACAATAACCAGAATCACTGAACTCCTCACGAATTTGTTTCCTTTCGCTTCAGCACTTTTATTGCTCTACTTTAATACCGGTTCAATCCTGACCTGTGTGGAGTTTGCATGTTCCCCCAATTTTACATGAGTTACGTATGTTAGGATTTTTGAAACAGATTCCTCCCACATTAAAAAACATATAATAAACAATAAAATAAAATATTAAATTGCTTGTTGTTTAGCATTATTGCTTCAGTGCAAAAACACAGTTCTCCCAAAATATGTTGTTCTAATATATTTTAGGTAAGTGAAACATTGTGTAATTTAGATCTTTCACTGATCATTGAACTGTTTATTCTGTTCCTCAGCATATATGCTAGAGCTGTCTCTTATCTTTCCCACCTAATCTGACTCTCGCTCTAGTTCAGGGATATAAATACACAAGGACAAATCTAATTAGGGTTTATTTAGAACAATATTATTACTGCAGAGTGTTGGTCACCCCACTATGGACACCAGCAGGTCTAATTAATGGCTGTTGACTTGCATTTTGGCCCACAAAGGGGTCCATTGAGAGTGTGGTGGGGAATGTTGGCACAGGGCTATAGAGGTCCAGCTTTCAGGGAAAGGAATCAATCATCCTCAAATGCAAAGTCATATTTACTGCATTGGTTTGAATGAGTCATTAGGACAGAGATGGGGGCTTTCCCTTGACCATCCTCCGCCCAGGAGTGCCACAGAACGGGGGATAGTGAAAACTCGGGGACACTCAATAGTAAGAAGACATGTTTAGACATGCCCAATAATTCATAATCCATCTCTCTGACTCCTTGCCATTTGGTCAATATAGGTTTTTCATCTTTCTGCGATTAAAAGCTAAATTTGCAAATTATGATTTCTCCACAAGATTAAGTCAGTCAACTATTTGTGTTTACTTGCTCTGTGTCTCTGAGAGGCCAACAAGGGGAGAAAGGCAGGCAGTTCATATGTATGGAGATTGGTAAAGGCTTTGCACTGTGTGCTTTAGCTGGGGCTCGGCCTTCTTGGGGGTTGGCACGTTTTTCTTGGCAGGCCTGTGGCTGCTTATTGGAGTGGCCCTGTGGACAGGAACATGGGTGTGGAAACAGGCGCTCACATTCTCTTCCCTAATCATCCACAGTTAGACCTTAGCATGCTGGCCTGTACAGTTTCTGTAGTTATTGCAGTGTTGGAGCTAGATATTAATGTGGAGCATTGTATTTACAACTGCTGAAGTAGCTGCCTGGAAAGTGTTAATTAGAGGAGCTTGACTGTATATACTGTTTAGGGTTGGTGTTTTACTTACTTTGCTAGTTATATAGAAATAGAAATAGACTAACTGGACTAAATTTTGTATAGATAGCCAGGCCTTAGAGGACTGTGAGCTAAACTACAAAGTTTGAGTCATCCAGAAGAGCACACAAGTGCAGCAGATTGGTCTGCTTTAGATGTTGGATTAGTTAGACTTAGTGCACAATTGTCAGACAAATCAGAATAGAAAGCGACCGCGGATGATAGATGATGAATACATTGCTTTAGTTATCAAAAGAAGAGCTAAGCAGATGGGATTCTCTATTGAATTCCATTGACTTATTGCATTCGTGCATGTGCTCAGCAAATGTAGCTACAATATGAACCATTCCCCAGTTTCATAAGAAGCACCTGTGTTTGGAAACTCATAGACCATAGGGCATGCAGTTCTGACACGCACCTGTAAAAAAGCTCTGGGCTACAGTTTAAACACAGCAAATGTACAGGTGGAAATTCATGTGGTGTTTGGAACTGTCTGAAAAATGGTAGCTTTACGCAAGTCTGCTCGAGGAGCTCATGTTTTGTGGAATGTTTTGCAATAAAAGCACATGGTTAATAAATTGAGCTTAGTGGGTGTAAAGGGATGCTTTCTCTCATCAAGTTTCAAGCTTAATCACAAAACTAATAATCCTTACTACACATCCAAGCACTGTGAGATTGTTTTTTTTCTAAATTCGTACCTTTAGGAACATATTAAACATATTGTTTGGAAATGCTGCAATTATGAGTGTGTTTAGACATTAGGTGCTGTGTTTTGTCTCTTGAAATGAACGGGATAAAAGTTCATTCAAGCCTACAGCACATTATGAGCTTGCTTCTTTGTGTTGATTTTTTTCTTTTGTGTTGCAGCTCAAAAACACTATCCCAACACAGACATGTAAATCAACCCAAGCAAAGGCTTACAAGCAAACAATAAAATCCACCTCCACACTCCACTCTGCAGTACTTATTCAGTGTCCTATTGTCCACTCTGAATACTCACCATAAACCTGAAAAATCTACAGGCTTGTTTTGGTTTCTGTGTTTATGTGTGTGTCGTGTAGTGCGTTTCTGGCTTTGAGCTGGCTTTGTCCGGCCATTAACAATCAATAGCTTCCTTTTGACCTCTCACCCTTCAAAGTAACTGGAGCTCGTAACTGTGTGATAACACCAATACGACCTAGGATGGCATGATGGTGACCCCAGGGGAACTATCCTCTCGAAAACTGATAGCATGGTGGGGGTTGTAGGCTGTCCCAGTGCCAGTATTACTCTGCTATAGTAATCTAAAGATCAAATGTTTACTATTTACTTACCATTTACATACATATTTTAAAATTAGATCATGGTTTATATCAGTAAATATAATAGGATGTAATTATCTGTTGTGTTTTACATTGTATTAATTTTTTTTAACTAGAGCCACCACTATATATAGCGTACTGTACTGGCTTAAAGTCTCGCTCTCTCATATGTTTGAATTTGAGTTTGAGTACAATACCATATCACTCCCAGTGTTAAGGAACAGAGACACACTAGTGGAGCCATTATTTCTATATTCTAGATTCCCTGTTGGCTTGTTCTGAAAACCAGCAGCACATGGTCCTTTTTACATACCACTTGTGTTGTGTGTTTGACTTCAAAAGACATCCGCACCCTCTTTTCCACATTTATTGTTCAGTGGATGTTTCTTTAGGCCAAGATTTTTATTCAGTGATTCATGCCCTTTTGCAGCTAGCCATAATTTCTCTGTAACACACTGAACAATGCTTTTACACACTTGCATGCATGACTTGCTGGCTTATTCACTCTTCTCGGGCAGGGCGTAGTATATATAAAAACCGTATCAAATTGCACCGCTGGTTTAATTGGACTGGCTCTACAGTGTGCTGCTGTCACAATGACAAATCAGCCTTTCAGACTACATGAGTGCCCGAACTGTCGGCCTGGCTGAAGATGCAGGGAAAGAAAAAGTTAATTGTCCCCTGGCTCACGTTCAAGAGTTGTTGTAATCACAAAGAAATTTCCAGGAGTGTTCAGTGCCCAAATTTACTTGTTCACCTCCTCCCCTGTTGTATATGTGGCAGGACTCAAGCTGGCCCCCAGGCATTCAGACACCCCCGAGTTTAGGCCCCCAACTCTCAGACTTTCTTGCACCCAGCTTGGTTGCCACTGCCCGCCAGTCTTTGGAATTAATTAAGTAGCCGACTTTCATGCCAAGCCCAGCACCATACAACCACTGGTGTTAGTAGTCGACCTCCTCCCTATGGGGCTATATGTTCAGAATGGAAACATACATGCAGAAGCAAGTGACATGTAGTAATGGTATTTTTGAAAAAGGGTTTTCCATTATGAATCTTAAAACAGCACTGGAGGGTCGTTTGCGTAAGTGTACATATGTGGTTGTGCAAAGCCAGACATCATCTCATAATGCAGTGCGCATCCGGAAAAGCATATGAGGGAGTTTGTTGAGAGTGTAGGTGGGAACATAATTTATAAAGGTGAAAATGAACACAGTTTCAAATTTATGAGTGAATGAAATTATAGCAGAGATTGAACCAGGTGTATTTTTTCTTGTGAAAATCACGAAACTGTGACACTTGTTAACTACAGCTGTCAATGAAATCAAAACATTTTATTACTTTATTTCCACACTTTTTAATATTTTAACTGTGATCACATTTTTGCTTTTGTTTCTATTTAGCCTTAAGCAACATTTTTCCATTAAAAAGCACTACACATCTATACGGATTCATAATTTAAACTTCTGTTAAATATGTTTATTACTTTCTGATAATTCAATAACATCATTTTGATCATGATCTAAATTGCAACTTTCAAAATGGCACATTCATACCTGAAGGAATCACGATGATCACCAGAAACAACCTTTTTAATGTAAAATATTACTTTTATTGGATACTTTTATCCAATATTATTTAGAGAAAACTCATGTGCCAGCTGTACAGCCAAAGCTGTATCCCTTTGGGTTAAAAGTGCTATACAGTGGGGTGACCACATTTTGTTTTCATATAAGAGAACACTTGGGGCAGGATGGTGGACACCTGTGGTTGGCAGAAGGTTGGAAGGCAGTTTTAAGTAATTGGTCTCTATGGCAACATATTTTGTTCCTTTCCATTCAGCATTTGACTCTAAACAATAATAACAGCTGGAAAAGTTGTTTAGCTTTTAACAGCTTCTACCTAACCGTGTTTCTTTTCAAGACCATAGATTAAAATAAATGTAGTTTTACAAAGTCTCACAAAATAATCATTTAATTTACCTGACGATCTATCTCAAAACTTTGCTACTGCTAAGGTACTTTGGACATTAAATGCAAACATTACAGAAATCTGGTAGAAGGTTTTTAATGGAAATCCCACAGGAATAGATGCTTATGTTTGTTTTTCTGCGATTTACAGCCTACATTTTAAAAGTGTTTAACAGGCGTGTTCTTAGAACAAGATCATGTCTGGTTTCACAAAACTATGACATGTATAACTAAACTGCTTTGGTAACAGCCAGTGACATTTACAGAGAGTAACAATATGCACATTTTGCAAAGAATTACAAGTGTAAAATGCAATGTAGGTAATATCTGCACAAAATTTTAATTTTAACTCTGACCAATTGGAAAATCTTTTATTGCAATTTTCCGTCCGACTTCATACTTAATTCCAGTTCAGACTATACAAATGTTTCTGGACTATATGTGTACAGAGTATGTGTTTTTGTGGTTTGGTTTGCACTGGGGTGGGGTAGTAGTGCATGGCATACTGGAAAATGTATGGTGCTATCAGAGGAAAGGTATGTTTGAAATGTACTGCTGTGGTAAAGGGTGTGCGAGTAAATGCCCATGCTGTTGTGCATATTGTACATATGTAAGTATGCAGACTCTGTCCAGCTGGCCTGATATGAGACTCTTCCACACATAACTGGAGTGCCTCTCTTTAGTGGACTTTCATTACTGATATCCCGTTGCCCTTTTTCATAACTTGCTACTCATACTGGTGTATCCCTTGTGGCCATTTCTCAGACCATGCGTCTCAGCATGCGATGCTGACATAAATGAAAAATTATTTTACTCTACCTTTGAAGTGATTGCATGTCTGGTCCGGTTATTGCAGACACAGTATTTTCGATTTTATTTTTAATAATTAATATAAATACAGGTAGTTGTGCATTAATGGGTCACGCATGTACAGTGGTGGTCAAAAGAATGAGACGACTAGTGAAAATGATTTTGTTTAGCATTTTCGTGAATGCAGTACAGATTTGTTTCTTTCAGATTTGTTTTTTGTTGCAAATCATATAACCAACTTAATGTTAGTGAATTCAACATAAGTATTTGACTGGTTTGACCTTCCTCCATAGTCTCCTTATTCTCCTTTATAGACAAAAAAGACTTTCTCATTAAAACTAAAACGATATATTATTTAAAAAAATCTGCAGACTACACTGCAAACAGGCAGTAATGTTCCTGACAGGGAGGGAGCAGTAGCTTATAGCAGTAGTAGATTTTTGATAAAGTATATTACTGTGATACTTTGGTTCTCATTGTTAATTCATTCCAGAAGGATTGTCAAGAACCGAAATGATGAGCATTGAGCAATTTTTTATCATATGGAAAATTGTTAATAAAATTAATTCATTCCAAGCCCCCAAACATCCACACTATATTGTTTGTTTGTTTGTTTATTTGTCTTCTTTAACGTCGCTATCGGCATCAGTGGCCATGTAAGCGACATACACAAGGTTATATCCATACACAAGTTCATCT
>JAUZSU010193196.1:0-11998 GCA_034780255.1 Parotocinclus maculicauda | reverse complement strand
GTCAATATACACGGCCGGGCTGCTATAGCCAAACCTTTGTCTAAAACCAGGTGTTTCAGTTTCATTGTCCAACCCCTTTATATGTTGTGGATGAACATGGTTGGAAACAATGCTTAGGTAAATCCTACTATCCAAATTCCAGTCACAGGTATCAGAGGGTCGGAGCGTTCATTGATTAATGCTGCATGCACCAAATTCTGACCCTCCCATCAACATGGTGCAGATATTTGGATTATTCTGACTAGGCAATGTTTTTCCACTGCTCAGTAATAACATTTTTTGTGCTCTTATTTTTGCTCACTGAAGTCATACCTGTCTTTTGGCAGAAGTTTGGGATGTCATAATTAACAATATTTAATTATAGTTAACCAATATTTTAATATAGTTAATAATTTTTTTTTCTATTATTTTTCTGCTGGTAATTTCTGATGCAAAATAACCAAGTGAAATTACTATGCATAGTATATTCCAAATACTGTAGATCATCATGAGCCCATAGGGATCAGAATTTAGGGTGGTATATGATTTTCAATGCCTCCTTACACAGCTTTATTACTACTGTGCGATATAAATAAATGCATAAATGCACTATGATACAGTTGCGAACCCCCTACACACAGCATCCTTCCAACTTTTACTATAACTGAATGTTAAATCTTTCCTATGGGCAAATCAGGCCTAGTGCAAATAATTCTAGAGACTTTGAGATATTGATGGATATATTTACAGAATACATACATATAATGATTATACATTAGACCACATAAGAAACATTTAGTGAGGAAAACAGATTGGTGGGTGGGGCTTTGCCCCAGTAAATGAGCCCCTGACGCCGGCTCTGATCCAGACTGTTACTTATATAGCACTGAGCTGGAATGCCTTCACACAGAGAGGCAAATTGAAATGGCGAATGGGCAAGCAAATCAATGAGACACCTCAATCCAGCTTCCTTTAAGACTGAAACTCTGCACTCTGTCTCACTTCGTCTGGCTATAAAACCCTGTCTAGTACAGCTACACCAACACACACACACACCAAACGGTTTTATAAATGCTGCGTTAGTGTGTGTGGCTCAGGCAGCAGCTGTGAGGCTGCAACGCGCCTGTCTTATAATGCACAGACTAATGAGGACACCTGGGGTCAGTCCCACTCAGCATGAAATCTGGAGGATGTATTCGGAATATAGCAGCCCCTACTGGTTTTTAAAAAATATATATGCCTGTGTATTTGTATATGCAGTACCACTCCTCCTGAACTTTCCCTCTGATGTGGACCTAAAGGGTTTTTCCGGCATCTGAACCCTCTGAGGACGTTTGATCTATCTATATTGTCCTGGTCCAAACAAACTTTAATGGAAAACTTTCTGTGCTTATTATTGATAGTCTGTGCACCCAGTTATATGTGATTGTGCATGATTGACAGGTCCAGAACATCACTCAGTCAATGGAGGTGTTGGATCTGAGGACGTACCGGGACCTGCAGTATGTCAGGGACACAGAGAACCTGATGAAAACGGTGGATGGAAAATTGAAGACGGCTTCCGACAACCCTCGCAGCCTCAATCCCAAGAGCTTTCAGGTGATGAGTGAATTCAAATCAATTTTTATGTTTATTTCTGCCATGTAAACAGAGATATGACATTCATTTTCCTATATACACAACAGAATAAAAATAACTAAATTAAAACTAATGCTCAGGGCATACTCAGGGATTTGTCTGTCTCACAATGAGAGAACAGTGGAAGATAGGAGGTAAGAAGGAGGATTATCGGCTCTCTTCCTTACATCTTATAGGTTTTAGAGAATGTCTATTGATAAAAGCAGTATGCTATTAAAATTGAATTGAATAGTGAACAGGTTGAGAGCAATCCACATGAAAATGCTAGCTGATGGAAGGAGGAGGAAAAGAATGGAAATGATAGAAACCTATTATTTTTACAATCAGAGTCTTCGCCTTTGTGCAAAAAAAAATGGCCCAGAAACCAGGTCCAAGCAATACAAAGACTGAATGCAACACAAGATTGTGTACATTAGGTTACTGATGTATTTCATTTCACAGTAGTATTAATGGATGTCCATGACAGGAGCAGGGAAAATCCTCTCCAGGAAATTTGGAAGGAAATCCACATAGGCACGAAAAGACATGCAAGCACCATATAGGCGGAGTCCAAGTTCAGGATCGAACTGGAGATATCTGAACCTTTTCAGCGAACACTTGCACCACCCTGCTGCTCCACACAACACATAATTGAATGTTAATTAAAACTTGGGTGGATAGTGTACTGTACATCTAACTAATTATTTAAAAACAGTATGCTGCAGGGTTGCTTTATAAGACCTCTTGTCAAATACATTGACACGGAGTTCACATTAATTGGCTGGAATATTCTATAGTGCAACCACTTCACTAATTACTGGAAGCACACTCCAACTAAGATCAGATGAAACTTTACATTACACAGTTTTTACTGTGGCTCGTTGGTGCAGGGCATAGGATTGCTACAGCACAACTTCAGAAAGCCAGGTTTGATCCCTAGTTTTGATCAAGACTTGATCCCAGTCTGTAGTTACTCCTGATATATTCCCCATTTACTTATGGGTTCCACCAGGCACCCATTTCCTGTCATATAACAAAATAATGTCAGTAGGTGCATGGGCTATTGCTAATTGCTTTGGGTGTGAATGAGTGTGTGAAACCTTGCAGTGGCCTGTTTAAAATCTAGTTCAACCTTACATAGACCTCACTGCAATTCCCATCAGAATCACATACATAGTACGTACTACAATACATAGTTTGAAAAGGCTACATAGTGGCACTACATCAGTAGTAGTATGTGATGTTAAGTAGCTAGTAATTCAGTAACAAGCAAGCTCCATGTTTAACTTATTATTACAACCCCATATCAGAAAGATGTTTTGTCGGGTCAACTTCATTTCATTGGTTAATAAACATCAATTACCGCATTTCAGGCTAAATAATGATGTCATTTTAAAAAGAAGTTGTCTAGGGTGGTTCTTGCCTTGAGCCTTCAGCTAGGCAGAGACATTCCAATTCCCCTGACTAGGATTAAAGAATGAATGAATAAAAATGTGACAGCAACAGCCCAACTTTTTTTGGAATGTGGTGCAGGAACTGAAATACAGGAATGCAAGATATGGAATTAAGTTTTAGACAAAATATGAAATATCTTAGATTCATTTTGTTCACAATGAAAGGAAAGCCAATTTGAGAAACACTGCATTAAAAAAAAATTGTCCATACTGAGCCAGCCTTTCTAATGTGATGTGATGATGCCTTATGATCCACTGTATCTGGAGCTGTACTTTTTAGTGCAGGTGCCATTGTCACTAAGAAAATCACCCAGTGTCATTAACTGAGTATGCAAATTTCATTAGATTGTAAAGCATAATTGCAGCTCAGATATTCCCCCATTAAAACAGTGTATGCTGACTTGCTGATAAGTTAAATGAGTTTAATTACCTTGTGACAGGAGATATACAATCTGGCACCAGCACAATAAGACAACAAAGTCATATGCCCGTTTGCCGTTTAATCAAACATATTCTTGTGCAGCCAGCATGGTGGTGCCATGTTTAGAGCCGCTGCCTCACAACTCAACAGATCCCTGGTTTAATTCACAGCCTGGACTTGGCCTATGTGGAGTTTGCATATTCCCCCACTGTATGCATGGTGGCCCCTGGGTACCCCAAGTTCTTACCAAATTCCAAAGATATGCTTTAGATCAATTGGTCCCTGAGTTGGATTAAGTAAGAATAAAATGACTGAATGAATGGATTTAAAAGTGCACCCTTAAATGAAATTTAAACCCATTTACATGAGGACCTGAAGCTCAAATGAGTTTTTTTTCTGCTTCTGTGTCCTTTTTAGCTATAAGCTGCAGACATTACCAGTTATGTCTCACTTATCTGTGAACGACTAAGCATATTCAGTGCCTGTGAATTAGTGTGCCTTTTCATCTCCTTAAGAGCATGTTGCATTTGTTGACTTGCTCATGTCAGGCACCCTCCAGGATTAGCACAAGCTGTGGAGTGAATGCAAAAGCAGGCTTTAATATTCTAGCTGAGTCCTACTCTTCTAATGAGAAGGGAGAGGAAAGGATCGCAGTTGATAGTGTGTCTATCTGAGGTCCAGTCATCCATGTCTCAGTCCTTACCATCATTCCAAATGGAATTATTTAAAACACGTCTCAGGTTCGACATTCATCTGCAATGCAATAAAAACGGAGTACGACCCTTTCTTAGTATGTGGATTGTTACTGAAATAGCGAGTGCTGCATCAAACTACCCCAGTGTAGGAGGTAGGCTTTATTTTACCATATCTACTGATAAATGTGGGAGCTCAAAGTTGCCAATGGCAGGCCATAAGATTAATGACAAATTTTTGCCTTGCGAAACAGGAAAATAAGATTTATGATGCAGTGTTCACAGTCTGAGAGCTGCTCCATCACTGAATTTACGACGATCCTTAACAAGGAAGAAGCAGCCATACTTTATTTAGCTAGCTCTGATACACACTTGATGCATCCCTCTCAGCCAGAACTGGAATCACACCCAGTCACCTATTTTTGTCTGATTTATACTTCTGAAGCATTTGAACAGTCAAATAAGCTTCAGGGAGGATGTTCGGAACAGTCTCTGAAACAGAATCGCAGCTCAGCTCCACAGAGATGAAAATGAAAATGAACAAAAGACTACTGCTGTGATGAGCTGAAGCACAAATTAGTAAACCACCAATGGTGCCATTACTGTGTTTACTTACTGTTTAATGTGGTTGGAAGTTTTGTCTCTGAATAAGGAGGTTGCCTGAGACACTGATAGAGAGTATTCTTTTTTTAGTCTGCGACTAATTGCAGTTTTGTCTAGAAACTGGCACCATTAGTTTCCCTTCTAAATAACTCACAGATTCTTCAGACTTTTTATACTCCAAAAACAGCCCAGATCATCAAATAAAAATCATTTATTAATAATATCTAATTATATTATAGTACTTTCTTATGGGCTAGGTTTTGGAGTCTACCTTGAACTTGACCAGGATGAGTCAGTACAGTTGACAGTACACTCTTTGGAAAGATTGTCATTTTTTACACCACTGTACCAGAATTTTAGACAGTGTCAAAGGTTTGTAGATTGCCTTCACTTGACTGCTGCTTTGAGATCTTTCTGCAGGTGTCAGTGGGATTGTTACTAGAACTCACTGAAAGTCATTTTCAGTAAACAGTACAGTGATTTATTTTACCAAGAAGATCTGTTTTGGTCTTATCTGTCCACATTTTTATCTATCGGTCTTATGCCTAGGACTTCTACCCCTTTTATTTAGATAACAGTGGAAAGTGTGCTGATGCTTTTATATTTTGATTCCGGATCTCAAAGAGATTCTTCTACTGTTTTGCTGTTTCAAGTTCAGAGATGGATTGGGTTAAGTGCCATGGCTTGCAAATTATTATGTTGTGTACAGTGGACATACGACATTACTTCTTAAATCCCCAGGCGATTGTTAGAATTATTATTACAATTACAAATAATTGAATTTCTTTAATTTATCTGAATTTGTGTTGCACATACAGATACTAAACTATGATTAAATCAGCATTTGTCTTTTTAAAATGCTATAATTTCTATATTGCATATGCCAGTAACTTATCAAATGTGGTTAATTGATAATTAAACAAGGTTGACTTGTATAGTATTGTATAGTCTTTTTTTTAATGCACAGAAATAAAGCGAGTAAATAATGTAGCATTTGGACAAATGACAAGATGCAATATCCTGTGACATATCTGTGGATTGTGCGGGATTAATTAGCAATACGTCTTGTCAGTTGCTCAAATCTCAGAACTTGAGCTTTAACAAACAGCTGAAAAGTCCTCATCTCTGTCATTGTGAACAACATGTGCTTTTATCCATTAGTTCTGCTGGTTTACTTCTCTGCCCCACTTCCTTGATGGGCAATAAGGATCTCCTGCATTTCTGCTAAACCATAAAGTCAGGCTTTCTGTAGTCTGTTTGGCAGGTCTTACAAGCGCTTTTGATGAAGCATAAGCCATTCTGAACTAGCCAAATGAGAGCATCCTGGCTCTGAGATGAAAACCTCAGTGATGTCACTTTAGATGAGGAGCAGAGCTCAGTTAGCAATCTACGTCTGATCAATAAATGGACAAATCAGGAGGCAGGGGCAGTGCTCCGTAACCAAAAAGGCTTTTGGATAACTGAAGTGCAAAATTTCTGGCAGAAAAGGAAAGGGTATTTTGAGTCAAGTGCCAGACTCAGTGGGGATATAGGGCATTTAGATGCAACTGAGTGTTACTAATCACTGATTAGAGAGAGCATCAGTGCTTGAACAGTTCTGTCAAGTCCCTGAGTGATTGAACAAGTTGGTATTATAATCTTTCTGGTATTACAGTGCAGTACAGCTCATTATGATTGCTTATCTGAATCCCTAACTGCTGGCATCTGTGTTTGTTTCCCATCGCATTACAATACCTATGATCAGGTTCAGACTAGGTACTACTGGGTACTTTTGATGGACACAACCATCAATTGAGTACTTGGTGTGTAATCACCTCATACATCACCTTATACTAGTCAAAATTAACTGCTTGATTTTTTTAATAGAGACGCATGTTATGCATATACTGTAACTATGATTGATTAATGAATGACTGCCAAGTAAAAGGGGGTTGCAGAGTAGTCTGTGCAAATCTACTGGTTATATCCTCCCATCTCACAAAGCAGGTCTTGCTCAGTGTTCTGGTCAATCCTGACACACTCCTAGTGACCACTGACCCCAGAATGTATTTACTGCTTGCATAACCACTGACGTATGTTTTGTAGTTACTGACTGCCAGGGAGGTATCTAGAAAATCAATGACAAACCAACAATGTACCAAGGTAAGGTAAAAAATGTGAGTAGCATTTGCCAATGAAGACCTGGAATTAAGTTGTGTACACTGCCTTGTTGGTTATACCTATCTGGTGTACTGCCCCTTGGGGAGAAACTGTAGGCAAGTCCATATCTAAAGGTCATGTGCATGTTTAGTTATGGCATGCAACCTGGTGTTGACATTAAAAGTTGGTTTTGTTTAGAATTGTGGATGCACAGGCCAGCCACAACCCTTGTCCTTTTGATATGTTGCAAACAACATATTGTTTTGTCATGACCTATTTTTAACAGTTTGAAACAGGATTCTCCCGGTAGCTGACAATCGCCAGTGGCAAATGTTCAGAACCGATGCAGGTTTGAGGTTCGCAAAGGTTGTGATGGCAGCCTAAGGCGTCGTAATGGATTAATTTGGGATGGGCTGGAGTGGGTTAGGTTTTGCCATTCCACGTAAAAAGTATTAAAAACAAGAATAAAATGGCTAGTGCATGTGCTTTAGTTTATGAGATGAGGCTACATCCCAGACAGTTCTGGGACAAATATGGGTCAGTTTAGGCACTTAGTCATGACAATAGAAAGTGAATTGTGGGCCAAATGTTGCCCAGCTGTTGCCAGCCACAATTAAGGTTAATTAGAGTATTTAGACTTTGAGTCACATGTGGCCTATGTAATCTGGACCAATGTATCCTGACAGGTGCTGTTCTGGCTGTATGCTGGCAACCATATTCAACTGAAGTTAATGTCATCATTCCATTTGTGTGTGTAGGTGGATGAAAATGGCAAATGTAGTTTAAAGCTGGGGTCTGCTATCAGGGAGATCAACAGCGGTCCAATTCCTGCGTCAAAACATCTGCGTCTTTCACAGTCAGAATGAGTGCATGGCCAGATATTAGAGTTAGTAACCTAAATTGTTGAAATGTCCACTGTGGCACCATGATAGCACAGTGATTACACTGTCACCCTGGCACTCCAGAGACCCAGGTTTGTTTCCTGGCCCAATTGTCACCTTTATAGAGTTTCTGTCCATCGTCTACCAAAGACATGCGTTATGAGGTCTAGTGTTGGTTCTGTTGACATCAGTTTTTTTTAATTCATTCACTCACTAAGCCAGTGCTGGCTGCGTAGGACACAAGGCAGGAACAACCCTCAACAGGGCCTGGTTGTTATTGTTAATTTATATTATGTTATTAGTTACACTTCTATACTCTCTGTTTCAAACTTAAAAACCCTGTACAATTAAAACTTGCCTTTTTTCAACCAGTCAATACACACACATTTGAGAAGTGGCAGCCATTCGCGTGCTGTCAACTGGAAACCACAGCACCCTGGGGACTGCATCAGGCACAGGGAAGGAACAGAGGATAATACCCAGAACAGAGCACCATCCATGACTGAGCATATAAACATGAACTAGCTCATATAAGGACAATTTAGAATGATTGAAGTATTTAGTTTTTGGACTGTGGAAGGAAGACAGAGATCCCGGAGAAATCCCACAAGACACTGCTCAATATGGTCAGGAACCTGATACTCTCGTGCGGAGCGGAAAATATGATAACCACTAAGCCATGGTGCCACCCAAACCTGAATTGGATTATGTGGATATCAAAATGAATTAATAAAATTTCTACTAAGGAGAATGCAAAGAACTTCTGCAAGTTTTCTGCATTGCATGCATCAATACTGCAAATTTAAGTCTCTATTTTAGTGTAGTCATTTTTAGTGATGTGTGTGAACTATTGACTAATAGAAATGGTTTTGGAGCAGAACTGAACCTTGTTCATGCTGTGGCTGAAATATTTTGTGGTGTGTTTCTATGGTCACCGTTTGGTCTTCCATGCAGTAGTGTCAGAGAGAGAATATGTGGTCAGTCCTTTGAAATAATAGATAATATTCCCTGCTTGATGAGAATCAGAGCAGATTAAACTAGATGTTTATTCATACAAGCCAAATCCTTGGGAAAAAAACAGCAAATCATTCAAGCTCATTTAATGCTGTCCGATGTCAGAATTTGAACTCTCAACATCTAGCATTGTCTTGGTTCAAATTAAGTTTTTTTCCTTTCCACTGCTGCCACAACTTGCTTCATTGTGGCTGTGACCTTGGGGGTTGTAAAGTTGCTTTGTCACAATGTTCCGTTGTTAAAAAACAACAAAAAAAAACCACTAAATAAATACATTTGAATCCTGAAAATCCTGATTTAGACTTGACTATTGGTAAACTGTTAAAGTGGGTGCAAATTCACATTGATTTAATTTTCAGTTAGTTTGGGAGATGATGTTGATGACATTGGTTTAAAGTTAGTGTAATGTTATTTCTAACATATTTGTCATTTGGGTTGTAATTTACTTTAAATACGCTTGCTTGTTTAATAACTGGGAGACAAAAATAGCAAAGAAAAAAAGTGTCGAATGCTGCATTTTACATTTGCATTAATTTTTAATACTCAACACAATATACTGCTCCATCTGTTGCCTTTCACAAAGCAAATTCAAAGTTGACACCTGTGGATTTTACCTGAAGGGCTTTCTAGCGATAAACATTTTTCTCATTAGACAGAATCCAAATAAGTCTGTAGCAAGAACGTCTTTTTAACAGATGTGCTTCATCTGTTTGAAAAGCCATTAATCCTTAATGAGTTGGGATACTGATGACTCCAGTGTGTAGTATAATGTACCTTCACAACACGTCCTTACTAATGTATTTAGTCCATGGTTTTTGGCATTGTAACAAAGCATTCAACACTAAATTTCAGAGGAGGATCATATTGACCTGGATACTGAATAAAAAGACTTTACCTCAAAAGCTGCTACACCTGTGTGGAGTTTAAATGTCGTTCCTGTGTCCATGTGGGTTTAATCCAGGTGCAGAGAAATTCCTCCCACATTCCAAAAACATGCTTTAGGTTGACTAGTCACTTCACCCATGACTAGTGTGTTAATACACTAGTTTGTCAGTCGTTAATATCTTAATTTTAAATGTGTATAACTTGTCATTAATAATAATAATAATACCAATAAACAAGAGAAAACGAAGTTTAACAAAATACCATCAAAATGTATTGTAATCTTCATAACCAACACTACAGCTTTTTCTCCAAGTAAATTACGTAACAGGTTCATGTATTAACACATTCACATTGACTGGCTGTAAATTTTTGGATTTACTTATGATAAGTGCTACTGGCTATGTGATCTGGAAAGAAGGAACATTACAATTATCTTTTCAATTGCAAGAAAAAAAAAAAAATGCTAGCAGGAATAACTATTCTCCCACCACTGAAAAAGGCTGGCCATCTAACCCGATGAATTAAATTACTTGCTTAGCCTTCACGCTCGTACGGGCGAGTGTTGGCAAGTGTGGGCTGCGTTAATTGCCGTCTGACTGTTGCTGCTACGGGTGCCTTTTTTTTTTTCCTCTCCAACGAGACTTGTAAACTCACCATACTACGCCAAGTGCTTGTTTTTTAAATGACCTATTAAAGTAGTGTTGAACCATTTTAATGTGCTTCCCCTGCAAGATATTTTTTGTTGCAGGTGTTTACAACTTTACATCACTTTCACAAACCGTGTAAAAGCTCCACATTCCAGACATGTTTGTTTATGATTTCCTGCGCACTGTAAAGGAAAGGGGACGGGGACACAACACTGCACTCAGGGCCTCTGTGGGGTGCAAAGTACAGGTGATCGTTTTTTATGATCAACAATGAAAGGCATTGAGCGGCATACGCCGATCAATCTGAAAAACACATTAAAACCATACCAAATTTCATACGTTATAGCAGGAATTCAGATTAAACGCTTTATTTCTGCCCCTAAATGCACTCATCCTCAGCACATCACAGGGACTCTACACCCATATATGTTCACACATCTTTACTGGCTAGCAGCGGTAATCAGCAGTCATCAACTTGCTTCCAAAACCTGTTTGGGGCAAAAAGGGCAACACCTTTTGACAGGACTGACATTAGGTGGATTCTAAATAGGGGACATGTCAGGGATTTGATTCATGAGCTGCCATACTGCCCTCTCTGTGCTGCTAATGGCCTCTAGGTAATAGAGTGAAGGTCACTATTGTAACAGATCTTCATGCAGGGGAATTGAGTACACTTGATACCTTCTTTATCAGTTGTGTGTGATCAGGCTCTTCTAGCCCTTCAGAGAATGGATAACAAACAAGTGTATGTAAAACATTATATAAACATTTTTCATGCATAAAGTAAAATGAAAAACATTAACCAATTCTAAATGCTACTCTGAGTCTTCCTGAGAGTGGTTAAATTTAGTCAAAATTTATCAATAGAATGACTTATGTCTACATATTTGTGTACAAGATAAACAAGATATCTGATGGCTCATACAGAGGAAAGTGGTTTGTATTTGTCGTTCATACACATCACCGTCTAAGCACATGCTAATTTGCCTTAATAACGTCAAATCACGACTGTCAAGGAAACTCATTATAGCCATGTCAGCCAAGCCTACCTACAAAATAGTAGATAATTTTCCAGCACGTAGTGGAGAATGGACATCTTCAAATGAGTCTCATATACTGGTGAGTTTGGTAGATTATTTCCGTATGTTACTGAGAACAAAGACATGGATCAGAGGTGCAGTCTAAGTTTTTTTTTTTTTTTTGTAATTTACCTAATTCCATTAGAAAGTACTGCCTAATGCCCATGTAGGTAAATAAAGGGTGTCACAATAATAAACCAATTACGTGTCTACACTGCAAGCACATGGGCACAGCGAGAGATTTGTGGTATTTTGTCAAGTAGGCTAATATTTTAACAGAAGAATTAAGAATTGTTGATCAGACACCTCGCCTTCATAATCCTTGTGCTTTTGGAATTCATTTTGAGTGTCTACAAGCTTTGGTAGGGAAAGTATTCAGACCCCTTTGAATTGTTCACTCTTTGTTTCATTGCAGCCATTTGCTAAAATAAAAAAAGTTTTTTTTTCTCATTAATGTACACCCAGCATCCCACCTTGACAGAAAAAACAGACAAGTAGAATTTTTTGTACATTTATTAAAAAATAAAAACTGAAATATCACATGGTCATAAGTATTCAGACCCTTTGCTGTGACACTCATATTTAAC
>JAUZSU010193185.1:0-11998 GCA_034780255.1 Parotocinclus maculicauda | reverse complement strand
TTTATTTACGTCTGAATGACAGAAAACTAGTAGACCTAGACTCCAGACTGGCAACGGGACTTTTCCTAAAAAATCGCTTAACTTCCCACTTCCAGCTGTTGGTGTTAAAACAGGGAAATGTTGAAAAAAAGCAGAAAAAGCAGGCTATTAATAAAAGGAAAAGGCACTAAGATGAGGTAATTCAGAACAGAAGTCATAAGACACACAGAGAGGGGCACTCCGGTCCTGGATCCTCCAGCACAATTCACTAAATTATTAGTGTTTTGTTAAATATGCAGAAATGCGTTTGATTTTAGTCGAGGTAACATCTTTATATAATGTAATCACGAGCTATCAACTCATCTCCCCTCCCTCTGTTTGTGCCACGTTCTCTTTCATTTTTCCAGGAATATGAAGACAGAAAAAGCTTTTGTCGTAGAATTTCTCAAGGTTGTGTTTCTGATGAACTTTGACGAGCTCTGAGAAAGGCTGGCCTTCGTATAAAAACACGTACCTGTTCATAAGAAGGTGAACTCAAGTGCTACACTTATATACAGAATAAAAATATAAACGTATGGTACACCGAGCTGCAGATATACACATACACATGTACGAACGAAAGAAATTCAATCCAAAGTCTCCACTTATTTCTCTATCTCCAGGGTTGCCAGATCTAAATATATATATATATATATATAAAAACACCAAGCCAAGTCATTCTAAATCTGATCTGATGTCTTTGCACAATGTTTATAAAAACAATGCATAATTTACAGGAATATTGGCTTTTATCCACACACACACACACACACACACACACACACACACGCACACACACACACACACACACACACACACACACACACACACACACAAACACACACACACACAGTTTGTACCTGTATATAAAGGTACTCGAAGGCAGCGGGGTCTCGTCTCAGTAGGTCAGCAGGGTCTTTTGGGAAGAAACAGATCCGAAACAGACATTTCATACCCTGGAAGTAAGTTCTGTGAACCACCTGACAACACAAAAACCAAACCCAAACACAAGGCTCAGATTAAATATCATAACGTTTATTTATACAAGCACAGATTTAATACAGTCCCAAATCAGAATTTAAAAAAGTTGGGACATTTCAGGACATTCATGGACATTTTTATTTTATGGCAGACAGTACAAAGCCGAGATATTTTTTATTTATTTTTATTTTTTAGTATTCGGTTCAAAAACAAACACTAAGAAGTTCATAAGAAGGTTCATATATATATATATATATATTTTATCTTAGAAACGATCTTAAGAGAAAAAATTATTTCTTTAAGATTTTTTACGTTGCATTTTAGAGTGGGACATGTTTTGATAAATAGGCCCCAATAGAGAGAATTTAGACGCGGTACTGTTCCACATCTTAGGATAAAATACTAAAAGGCTTCAACTCCTTGGGTTACTCCTAGTGTGTATATTTTAGGTATACTTTGGTTACATTTAGGTATATTTTAGAAATATTTATATTTATTTTAGTTAGATTTAGGTACATTTTAGGTATATTTGAGTTAGATTTAGGTATTTTTAGTTTTATTTAGGTACATTTTAGTTAGATTTAGGTATTTTGAGGCAAATTTTAGGTATATTTTAGTAACATTTAGGTATATTTTAGTTTCATTAAGATGTTTTTACGTACATTTTAGGTATATTTTACTTTTATTTTAGTTAGATTTAGGGATTTTGAGGCAAATTTTAGCTATATTTGAGTTACATTTAGGTATATTCTAGGTATGTTTTAGTTAGATTTGGGTATTTTTAGGTACATTTTTTGGACATTTTGGTTAGATTTAGGTATTTTTACGTATATATTAGGTATATTTCAGTTGGATTTAGGTACATATTAGATATATTTTAGTTAGATATAGGTATTTTTAGGTATATTTTAGTTAGATTTAGGTATATATTAAGTATATTTTAGTTAGATATAGGTATTTTTAGGTATATATTAGGTATATTTTAGTTAGATATAGGTATTTTTAGGTATATAGTAGGTATATTTCAGTTGGATCTAGGTATATATTAGGTATATTTTAGGTATATTTCAGTTGGATTTAGATATATACGAGGTATATTTTAGTTAGATTTAGGTATTATTAGGTATATTTTAGTTAGATTTAGGTATATATTAGTTATATATTAGGTATATTTTAGTTAGATTTAGATATATATTAGATATATATTAGGTATATTTCAGTTGGATTTAGATATATATTGGGTATATATTAGGTATATAACAGTCTTATACGATACACCACCTGATTCCGTGTGTTTTTAGGTGTTTGGACTGATACATTTTGAGCTGCCTGTGTTCTTTTACTCCACTGAAGCGAATCAGGAGCCACTTGGTTTGTTCTTGTTTCTGTTTCCACTCTGATCTCCTTGAGCTCTTGTGATTCTTTTTCCACCCTGAATAGGTTTCATTCTAACCCTGATGTGAAATTAAACTGTCGTTCTTGCTTTATTGAACAGAATAATAGCTTTTATTAAATAAATATGAGCTGAACCAGGTAACATGAACTGCCAGGATAAATCATTATTATCTGCTCCCTGAGGAAGCTCACCTGAGACAGAGGTTGGTTCTCTTGCAGCAGGTGCAGCTTATGGTTGTGATCGAGTCCTCCAGACTCCAGGACCAGAGCGAAATACTCAATGTAGCGCAAAGAAAGGCGGTCCTGCAGTGACGAGATCACATCCTGAAACAGAAATAAAGCAAAAAGCTTTTTTAGCCAAATGATCCCAGGAATTTTATTTTTAAACAGAAGCTTTAATGGCCACCATTGACAGATATCTGATAATTTAAGTGGTCATGTATAAAGCATACTCCTATCTAGATGAAACCAGATTAAGAAAGAGAGACGAATTTTGGCTCAGTAACCGGATTTCTCAGTGCATGCATTGCAAAAGTGGCTAACTCAGTAAAATATTCTCTCTTTCTCAAAAAAAAAACCCCCAAAAACAAAACCATAACAGTTTCATAAGTGCATTTTTGTTTAGATTTCTGATTATCAGGAATAGATTTTGCGTCCGCTAAGTAATGTAAAGGTAAATATGGTTGCCAGGTCCACCTATTCTAAAGATTTGGATTTAACGCCCTCTTTTTCCATTAACTTTAGAGGTTTTGTTGAGGCTTGATCTGGCAACCCTTTAATTAAGCATGCGATGCGAAGTAAAGGCGGCGAAACGGCCACCAAACTCTTTGGGATTGCTCTTGCGGGATCTGGCAACCCTTAAATAAAAAAAAATATTGACACAAACACAGACTTCCAACTTTGTTGTTAAATAATCAAATTCTTCGATTTCTCGAGTAGATCCTGAGTCTCCCCAAAGAGTTTGGTAGTTGTTTTGCCGCCTTTACTCCCCAACGCATGCTTAATTAGAGGGTTGCCAGATTAAGCCGCAACAAAACCTCTAAAGTCAATGGAAAAAGATAGCTTTAGATTAAATCCAAGTCTTTAGAATAAGGAGACCTGGCAACCATGGGGGACATTAAAAACAGATTATAATCGGGTAACTGGTATACATGCTACGAGTAATCCGATTACTGGAGTTAAATCCAGCTCTCTTTAGCTCTTAATCTGATTTCTAGATAAAAAAATGACCATTTAACTGCAGAAATCAGGTAGTGATCGGATAGTTAAGGGACTGTAAACGCGTTTAGAGTTGTAACAGTTGTAGAAAAAGCCAAGAGCCCCCAAACGAGCAGCATGAGGCAAAAAGGGAGGCAAGGAAAAACTCCCAGAGAGAAATAAGGAACGCTTCTTTTATAAGTTGAGGCATGATCCTCGGGTTTTTTACTGGCCCCAGCACGGCAGATGACATTTGCTCCGCTAATGAAACAGCGAAATCGGAGGTTAAACAGATGTGTGCTGGCTCTCCGGGCCCCACGGCGAGGCTTAGGAAAAGGTCTTCAGAATAGAAATGAGGGAACCATGCGGCGTATCCAAACTCCGCTCCTGATCCGGCTCGGGCTTTCCACGGAGCTCCGCTGTAGAGCTTTAATGATCTGAAGCGCTCTTGTGTTGGACCAGGGATTATTTACTCGGTGCTCCGGCGTCTCGTTGGGCATCAATCACAGCAGGACAGATCCAGACGGGATGATGGAGTGGCATCAGCGCCGCACAGCTAGAGTGATATGGAAGGCTAGACATCAATGGAAATTAAGTTACATTACACACAAAGACGTTTAACCTCCCCGAGCCACACACACACACACACACACACACACACACACACACACAAACCTCAAATACACAAGAGCTCTTGTTAAATACATCAACACCGGACTGTTCTATCCACTCACTGAGGGGCGCTATACCAATACTGGGTGGGGCCTTCTGGTTGTAGCCCATCTACCTCAAGGTTCTCAATTTCATCATATTTATTATATATACACTAATATATTATAGTCTATTATTCATTTTTTAGGGTTATTACATATAGAATGTATTACATTCTGTGGCTTATTTATTATATTCAAAAATGTGTTTATTTATTTATTTACATATAATGATGTAATATATGCTACAGTTTATTTATTATATTAATATATTATAGTCTAGGGTTTATTTATTGTTTTCTCTATTTTATCATCATATTTTTTAAAAATATATTCTGATGTAATATATGCTACAGTTTATTTATTCTATTTTTAAAAAATACAGTATATACTAATTTATTATATTTTATGGTTTATTTATTATATTCTATTTTATTATATTAATTATTATATGTATTATATGTACTAAACGTATTATATTTTATAGTTTATTTATAATGTTCATTATTTTATTAATGATATATAATAATGTATAATATTCTGAAGTTTATTATATTTTTTTGTACTATTATTTTATTTATTTATTGTATACCAATATACTCTATAGCTTATTCATCATTGTATTATTTTTATATATTAAATTATTTTGTATTTATTATATATGCTTATATATTATAGTGTTTATTATGTTATTGTATATATTGTTATATGTTATATTCTATGGTTTATTTGTTATATTCTCCATTTTCTTATATTAATTCCTTTATCATTTATACTAGTATATTTTTTTCTATATTTAATTATATTAATTATTGCATTAGTTATGTATGATAATATATTATATTCTACAGATTATACATTATATTCTTAATTTAACTATGTTAATTATTTTATTTATTATTTATACTTTATATGTTGTATTCTACATATTATTTATTGTATTCTTTATCATGTAATATTATTTTATTTATTATTAATACTAGTATGTTATATTCTACAGTTTATTTATTATATTCTCAAATTAGTTATATTAGTTATTTCATTTATTATTTATACCAATATGTTTTACAGTTTATTTTTTATATTCTTTAATTAATTAGATTAATAATTTAATTAATTATTTATACTAATATGTTAGATTCCACAGTTTATTATTTATATCCTTAATTTTATTATATTAATTGTTTTATTTATATTTTCATTATATTCCCTATAATACTCTATTCACCCTTTAATTTATTACAGTCTATATTTACTGTTTCTGTAATTAAACTAGTTTTGATTTATTATATAGATTTATCATCTAGCCTTATAGAGAAGGTTTGGGTCTCAGTCTCGTTTTCGGATTCCTACTCATGTAACTTAGGGAGTTTTTCCTTGCCACTCTTACCACAGGCTTTAGGGCTGGATTATAAAGCTGCTGTGAGACAAAGCTCTGTAAAAAGTCCTGCCCTGTCAGTATTAAAAATGACATTAACTAAGAATAAGACTAAGAATAAACGAGTCATTAAAAACCTATTTGTTTGCTTCTCTCTCTTGTGCCAGTCGGTCCAGACGGGTTCAGTTTGAGCAGCATCATCTCCTCATCTCCAAAAACGCCCGACTGACGAGAGGTACGAGTAAACTTTTATCACGTGTCATTCAAAAACAACAACAGCAAACAAACCTTTGGTTTTTGGTTCCTGTTTTCGGCTCGATTCGTTCGGAACGTGGTTTTTTTTTTCATCCATTGTATAAAAATTAAGAGCTTTTGGGAGCAGATCTGATGGAGTGAATGATGAACTATTAGGCATACACTGATTTATTTTACCAGCTCTATATTTTTAAGTTCCAACCTCTTTATAATCTAATCAGGAGCAATTATCCAGACAGATGTAAAACCTTTTGTGTGCCACCTCACCTTATCGGAGAAAGAACAGACTTTGGAAAATCGAATCATGTGTCCTAATGAGTCTGCTAGCCGACGCTGCTGAAAGACGCTAATGGCCTTTCTCATCCACTTTCACTCATGGATCACTGATGAGATTTGATTCCATTTAAATACCACAAATGAATTACATTAGCAAACCAGGAATCAAAGTCACGGCGGATTTAATGCAACTGTGAGCTGGAGGTTTTTAGAGAAGTAAGAATATGGATTTTATGAAATGTAAAATGATTTATTAGATGAGATGCTCAGATAGAGAACATGCCAAACTCGTGCAGATCATCAGGCTGTGCGGCCTGTCAGTGTGGAAGCTCGTTAATAATCAAACACACACTCGAAACACACACCCAACTACATATAGCAGCACGCTTAAACATACACTCACTCTGACTTTAGAACAGCAGGGTGCAGGTTCTTCTCCCCTTTAAATACAACACAGGGTCCATGCCAACCCAGAAAGCCTGGCATTAGAAACGGGCACCTCGCCCTGATGATCTGCTAGTGGACTGGTACGTACTTATTCATATTACCATGATTCTTTTAATTCTTTTTTTAACTTCTCCTTAGCTTATTTGTTATTATTATTATTATTGTTTATATTGATATTTGTATTATTATTATTATTATTATTATTATTATTATTATTATTATTATTATTTTACTTCTCCTTTTTTAACTTCTCCTTAGTTTATTTGTTATTCTTCTTCTTCTATCTTTATTATTATTTTACTTCTCCTTTCTTTAACTTCTCCTTAGTTTATTATTAATAAATTATTATCATAATTGTTATTATTATTATCATCATTATTATTATTATTATTATTATTATTTTACTTCTCCTTTCTTTAACTTCTCCTTAGTTTATTATTAATAAATTATTATTATCATTGTTATTATTATTATTATTATTATTATTTTACTTCTCCTTAGTTTATTATTATTATTATTATTATTATTATTATTATTATTATTATTATTATTATTTTACTTCTTATTTCTTTAACTTCTCCTTAGTTTAATATTTATAAATTATTATTATCATTGTTATTATTATTATTAATCATTATTATTATTATTATTATTATTTTACTTCTCTTTTTTACTTCTCCTTAGTTTATTATTAGTCAATTATTATTATTATTATTATTATTATTATTATTATTATTATTATTTAACTTCTCCTTAGTTTATTATTATTATTATTATTATTATTATTATTATTATTTTACTTCTCCTTAGTTTATTATCATTATTATTATTATTATTATTATTATTATTATTATTTTACTTCTCATTTGCTTGCCTTCTTTTTAGTTTATTATTATTATTATTATTATTATTATTATTATTATTATTAATATTATTATTATTAATATTATTATTACTATTAACAGTATTAATATTTGCTGTTGCTGTTTATATTACTATTTTTATAATTATTATTTTACCTTTTATTTGTTTACCTTCTCCTTAATTATTATTATATATATGCCAGGAGGCACCCCAGGACCTGTGTCACCGCGGTGATGGGCTAGTTACTAATCACCTCCTGAGTGTCCAGTGTTTGTGTTATTATTATTATTATTATTAATAATCACACAGGCGCCCCTGCCCAGCCCAGTGATAAACTGGCACCCCATTCAAGCGACATGTTCACCTGTGCCCTGTGAAATTTGGGGATAGGTTTCGGGGCCCCCGGTGACCCTGACCAGGAAAAGCAGGGTTAAAAGGTCAGAAATAAAGAAATGAATGAATGAATGATTGTAAGGTTCTAACTCCACACTCACCCTGACCGTGGTTCTACTGTCGAAGGTGAAGGACTTGATCTGACCGTTCTCCAGAAAAACCTTCAGCACGTTTGGTATGAGCAGCAGCGAGTCGTCCTTCAGCATGGTCTGATAGAAGCAGAAAAGAGACGATCCCCTTCAGATCAGACGTGTTTCAAACAAAAAACACCAAAACACCAACACATGGAGAACAAAGAAACAGGGGGTTATGGGAACAGCAAGGGGATGAAGAACCCAGGAATGAAGCAGGAAAAGGATAACGAACAGCTAAAGCAGCAGCAGCTCGGTTACACACTCACACACACACACACACACACACACACATGCGCACAAATTCTTATACCAAACTCAAGGACCAAACCTCTATTTAGTTTTTCAAGGCATTTAGAGATCAGAGATCAGACGGTTTTAAGAAAAAAAATGATTTTTGAGAAAAGAATATTAAAAAACCTGAATGCAAGAATAAGATTTAAATAAATGTAACAAAAGTCCAGCACTGCTACAAACTGATCTAGTATAACGGCATGAAATAGGATTGAAACTACATTTGTATGCAAAAAAACAAACAAACAAACAAACAGGAAAAAAAGATAAATATATATATTTTTTAAAAAATTTATTTAATATTTTATATTATATATACACATCGATTTTTGTTTTTTGTGCTTTTCTATTTTCTGTTATTTTTATTTAATTTATATATATATTTTTTAATTCATATATAATTATAAATAATTAAAATTAAATGACCAGAAAATGGAAATTATAATTTACAATACATAACATATATATCGATTTTTTTGTAATTATATACACAATATATACACAGCTCCTAAAAATAAGGGGATATAATTTTTTATAAATTTTTTCTCCTAATTTTTGTGAGCAGTTTAGTTTTATATATATATATATTTTTTTTATTTTTTTATTTTTTTATTAATTTCTTTTATTTTAACGATATATAATATATTGTAAATTATAATTTTTTATTTTCTAATAATTTAATTTTAATTATTTATGAAATATATATATATATATATATATATATATAAAATTTATATTTATATTTATAATAAATAAATATATAATAAATAATATATATATATATATATATATATATGTATATATAAAATACATAAAATTAAAACAACAGACAATGGAAAAGCACAAAAAACATAAATGGAAAGAACTTTACAGCTAAAATCGGAATAGATAATATACAATGTAAATAATGTTATAGTTATAATTATGTAAAATATGAAGTCTATGTTTAGTATAAAATGAACAATGAATGGAATTAAAATAGTTGTTTTTTATTCCAAAGAAAAAAAACTCAGGCTAAAGAAGAATAGGAAATATATATCGGGGGAGAAGAGAAAACCACATGAGGAACGTAAAGATGAAAGAAAACGTTGTGAGGTGCAGAAGCGACGGTGATTCGGGGCGGAAATCAAACGGGGAGCGAATAAACCTCAAATAAATCTCATTTGGTGCAGATGATACACAAGATACACTGATCCCTCATTACACGAGCTCGATCTGATTTAGTGCGTTCATTGTAACTGCCTTAAATATAAATATAATAATAATAATAATAATAATAATAGACACTATTTGAGTCAGAGCTTATGCTAGTGGAGAATGTACGATGTGAATTCTGAACATGATTAGGATCAAACCTCCTGGTCTCTTCTTCTCTGGACCTGATGTATGATGTAACGAGACAGAATAAAATAAGGTAAATATGATCTCAGATATCTGATCTTCCTCTGACGGTAATGAGCAGCGGCGGGCACCGGGCACCGGGCACCGGGCACCGGGCACTGATCCGGGCGTTTGCTGAGCGCGTGAGCTGGGATGGACTGAAATGACTGGGTCAGGCTCAGATGAGGTGGTTAGGTTTGATGTTTACCGATTTACGGCCTCTAGGCCTGATCAGCGAGCTTCTTCGTCCAGGAGAGCTGCAAACCCCTCCCATTCTTCCTCGTTATTAATTTGGTGCGGGTGTTGCGTTCGCTCTTCCAGATTTTTGGACCGGAAAGGACATGTAACTCATGTAAAGGAAGGAAGGAGACGTTAACATGGGCGCTCTCGACCCATGCCCAGCTACAGGGGGTGGCAGGTTTAGCGCTAATGGAGAGCTAAATGGATGGACGCTAAGGTTACGGGAAAGGTCGTGGATGCGGCGCGGTCGGACCCTGCCCTCTGAACGTCCCTGTTGTTACTACAATCCCAAATCAAAAAGAAAATTTTTCCTTCATTTCGTCTATTCCTGCACTTCAGGCTTGCGACACATTCCAAAAAAAGTTGCCGCAGGGGCAATTTAGGGTTAAAAAAACAGCAAAACAATCAAACAGGTGATTATGATCATGATTCGGTACAAAAGCAGAGTCTGAGGAGCAAAGATGGGAAGAGAATCTCTAGTTTTCTTCAAAAGAACGAATAAAAGGGATTTACTGTCGATATTTCTCTCTCTACAGAGCAAAAAATCATTAAACGATTCAGAATCTGGAGGAATTTCAATCCTAAAAAGCCTAAACTGAAGAGGGGTGATCTCTCTCCCCTCCCTCAGAACCGTCATTGATCAATATCTGATAGAGCACATGGGTAAGGGATTACTTTATCAAACACAGTTACATTCACAAATACCACTTAAAACTTTATTGTACAAAAACAAGCCTCGTGTTCATCACGTCCAGAAGCTCCGCCCACTTCTCTGGGCTCGGGGGCATCTAGGATGGACATTATGCTCAGAAATCAGGGTTACAGATCTTTTTAGGAAGGAATAAACACTGTCAGGTCCAAATTTTAAAAAGGATCACCCAGACTGTTTCCGGAAAATTTGTTTGCATTTTTTTTTATTTGCACTTGCGGCATCAACCCCCACCCTTTCTGATTTGGGGTTTGTGCTGTAGTATTACTGCAGAAATCTGTGCTTAAATAAAAAGCTTGGTGGACTTCTGTAACATCTGTAACATCTGTAAGAGCCACTCAGCTCGGGCTGAATGCAGTTTTAATCCTGGGCTGGATCAGAGCTTTCAGACCAGCAGCCGTATCACTAAAGTGCCATCTTAATCACGTTTGTGTCTTTTTGAAGCTCAAGGGGGCTCGTCCCTGATGTGACTAAATCACAGCTGCACAATTACCAGCATGCATCGGCTACAGAAGAGCGCTGTCTGCATAATACATGGTTTTAAAGAGCCCGAATAACAGCTGTGTAGCCCAAACTGCAGGCGCTTTAGTCCCAAAAACTGGTGAGGGAAACAGCCTCAGAATGGCAGCTCGACTCAGACGGGAGGAAGCCCGGGATATGGGATAGTTATTATTTCCTCCGTCCATGTGTACAGTTTTTTAAACTTATCCTCTATTAACATCAGGGTGGAGTTATATTAAAGTTTGACCTTTTCACTTCTCCAAAATTGGATTAGTGAAGGACTTCAGATTACTGGTGTAATCCCACTTCTTAACGATTCCTTACTGACAGAACACAGAGACGAACAGAATCTGCTCATTTCTCAGTTAATCTCCTAACATCATTACACACAGTGAAAGGAATGTCTAACTGAGGCACTCTGATCTCTCCAAAATCTTCAACAACGTCTCATGCACCAATTCAGCTTCTTCTAAAAATAGGCAATACAGAAATGCAAAAAAACAAACACAAAAAACAACCGCATACAGACAAATCCAGGAGTGAAACCAGGTTTAAAAGAGCCCATCATCATTTGGTTGACGAAGAGCATTCATGATTTTAAAGACCTAAATACAGTCGAATCCGGTTAATGGGACCAGCCGCTTATTCGGACCAAATCCTGAAGTACCAAAACAAATTCTATTATATACGTGTAATGTTATTCGCTTATTTGGACGAAAATTCTGCTTAATCGGACCAAAGAACGTGAGAAAAATAAGAAAAAGAAGCCACAAGTCGCCACTTAGAGCGGATACAAAGCGGATCAGCGAGATATGGGAGGATTTTTGGG
>JAUZSU010193175.1:0-11999 GCA_034780255.1 Parotocinclus maculicauda | reverse complement strand
TGTGGCTGTCTTGGCCAGGACACTCTTGAAAAAGAGATTTTAATCTCAATGAGTTTTTATCCTGGTTAAATAAAGGTCCAAAAAAAAAAAAAAAACATACAATATACTTATATACAAAAGCCCCATACAAATTAGTTTCTCTATTTCTTCCTGATCTCCTAAAGCAGTATAGCCCATCCGGAGATTTGTTGTTTCTTGTGTAAATCGCTAGGGGGACTCGCAACTCAGCTGGGAAAATAGATTTTTAAATTTTTATTATTTATTTATTTTGTCTATTATTACTTGTTTATATAATGCTCACAATAATAAAGGGATATTTTATTAGATACTTCATATTACTTTTTGTGATCAGTATATGTTCTATTAATATTTTAGCTTCTGTTTATTTAAGCCATTACTATAACTGCATTAATTAGATAACTTTGTTAATTCTTAGCTATATTATCTGAGACACCCAAGGATGATAGGTCCCTCTTTGGGCCTTGGTCCTTTTTAGAACGATTAAAAAGCGTTTCCTTGGTACTGTCGCCCTAGGCTTGCTCAGTTTGGGATTGGCCTTAGATATTAGTCATAATATACAATTGTATAACTGCTTTGACACAATTCACTCTAGTAAAAAGCAAAAATAAGTAAAAAAAAAAAAAAAAAAAAAAAGGTTTTTGTCTCAACTAAAGCTTTCAAATTTGCCATCAGAAATGTGTACAATGCAATACATGTCAAATACACTGCTCACAAAAATTGGGGATATTTCCCTAATTTTGTGAGCAGTACATTAAAATAATGGAGGTGAATACACACTTTCCTGTCAGATCCAACAAAATGGGAGCTAATAAAACTAGTCATTATGGCTCTGAGCTACTAATACTGTATTAAGATTGTAAGTTTTAACTGAACAGCTTATGTGCCAGGCTCTCTAAAAAATGTCTGCCATCTGCTGTTGATCTAACAAATTTAGTCGATTACAATGATTTGGTTCTGAATTTATTCTCAAGGCAAAAAGGCATTATTATTTTAGAACCACACATTAAAAGCTTTACACTGTCAAATGGGTAATGACCCAGGGTAAAGGCTTGCTTGTTGCCTAAACAACCTTCACTTTAAACACTGGTCCTGTATACCTTGGATACACTTCTTGATCATCCTAACCCTGGAACTTGTTTAGATGACTTCCCAGAACAGGTTTGTTTAGAAATTGACACAATCAGAAAAATGATAGGGAGGCAATTTGGGAAAGTCTCACCCACAGTCTTTCCAAACAATTGAACTTTCTCCTGAATCTGCCAACCTAAAAGATTATCTTACTCAATCTGTCACTTGGTCTATGCCTCTTTATACCAAGAAGGCCAAATTTAATAGTTCTAAAAGACATAATGGCAATCACAGCTTCACTGGGATGCCAAGTTGACCCTTTTACAGTCTGAAGAAGCTTGATCAGGGCTGGTCTTTTGGAAGGGTAGCAACCAAGAAACCCATTTTTTTAAGAAGACATGGCAAAAGGGCTTAAACATGCCAAAGCTGACAAAGATTGGAAGCTCAGTGGAAGAGTGGTGTGACGAATCCAATCATCAAAGCTATAAATGTTCATTAAACCTTCGCTAAAACAACAAATCTAATGATGGCCTAAGACTTTTGCACAGTACTTGATATCTCAGGATGTCTAAGTAAAACAGTTCATTGACAGCCAAATAAATACATTTCCATCAGATAGAAACTGCTTATATTGAGAATGCACCTCACCTAATACCCAAACAATTATGCTTATAATTCAACATCTACAAATGGGACATAAACAAATGCATCCATCATTTTCCGCTATCCATCCATTATAATACACACAGAGTCACGGGCCAGCCAAGGGCGGAAGGGCAGGAACAGCTGGACTGTGGACCTGTGGACCTGATGGTCCAGGGTTCAAATCCCACCTCTGCCAAGCTGCCCTTAACCAACCATTGCTTAAATTCTAAGACTGTAATTGTAAATCTCTCTGGATAAGGGCGTCTGCTAAATGCCGTAAATCTAAATCTAATTAACATCTCAAGAGGCCAATAGTTGCAAACTTTGGGGGCCGGAATTGGGCTGTTTTACCGTTTCTCTCCATTTCAAATTTCAAAAGCCCCAATTGTGAGCCCACACATCCTTAGGCCACGACCAGGGCCAAGTAAACGGCATATACTTCAAAATCCTTTACTGGTATTTCACTGGTTTACAGAAATAATGGTGGGGGTGGGGTTCAGTTATGATTAATTTTTGTTTATTTAATTCGAAAAACGTTTTCATGCCAGTCCACCGTTAAAACTGACCACATCATTTGAAGTGGAAATCCATGTGGCTAGAGATGAATGGCTGTGGGTAGGGGATAGCTGTACCAATTAAAAAGCACTTACAAACAATCCCCATTTGCTTACTGCCTGTCTGGCCATTTCCATAGATCTGAGGTGCCATTGCCAAGGATGGTGAAGAAATGTGTCACATGAGCACAGCAACTGCATTATTTTCACCAGCTGGAGGTGGATCGGGAGGCAAATTTTACCCTCGAGTGTCTCTTGATCAACATGAAGGGGGCTCTGTCTGCTGCTTCCCGCTTTATAAGATAACCTCTCTGGTGGAATTGGCTGACCATAACTTAAGGGACCAAGGAACATCAGCAGACTGGATACTTGAAAGGCACTCTCGGGTCATTCCCCACCTTGTGTGGGAAACTACCATGAACCTGAGCATCATCATGTTTTAAACACAATACAAAGGGACAGGACTCTGGATTTACAGTCTGTGATGCATCATGACCTACTGAGATTTAAATAATGTTAGATCCCCACATGGCAACCCTGCTACTAATACATACATAATGTTTACATGCACAGAATGATCAGCTAAGGGCAACTCTACCTTTAACCAAATTACTTAGATTAGTGATTTATTTCTTAAAATTTCAGCAACATATCTATGTCCATTAAGGCTGTTAGTTGAATTACATTTTCTAATAGTGAAGTGGTTTTTTTTATAAAATTTTAGATTAACTAGGCATTCAAATACTATAGTTGCAGAGTTGCATGATTAGTAGTGGAATCCTATGGCTGAGTGGTTTGACTAGGGAGCTATTTGTTTTTAATTATTATTTTTTTTTTTTTACAATGCTGAGGTCCAAATTCACCAAAAATTATCTAACAATCCATACTGTAGCACAAAATATTCCTTGTCCTTTTAAAACAAAAACTTTTTCTTTATAGAAAACTACGTTTATTTGACAGCAGGACACAAACCAGCCCAATAACTAAAAGGCATCTCAGTGTTAGTTGACTGGAACCAGAACAAGGCTGCAGTCATTCCCACCGGGCTGGAACAGTCATCTACACTGCTGTGGGGTTCACCTTCACTCACTAACAGCCTCCCACATAGTCCCTACACTGTACACATGGAGTCAAACCCCAATAGCAAATTTCTACAGACAGTGTGATGATTGATATTTTATCATCCAGAGTCAAAAAGTGACTTATGATTGATTTAAAACCAAGCAAATGAGGTTTAAAGGCCTGGCTCAAGGGCCCAAGAGTATTAGCTTGGCAGAGCTGGGACTAGAACTTTTCAATCAACAGTCCACTGCCTTAACCACTGTCCTTAAGTGGTTAAATGGCTCCATATTTGACATAAAAAAAGGTATTTGACAAGGCTTGTAGAAACAGCGGGCGTTTGCATCCAACTTGTGGTGAGCCAACCACTGGCACAAACAGCAGCTTTTCTGTGTCTTTGGCTAGAAATCTAACTTAGTAAGGAAAAGACACAAAGGTAAGCACTACACTTTGCAGTGTGGGAGAATCTCAGGAGCCATATCCCTGGGCAGCCAAAAGGAATCAGCTCAAGCAGGGTGGGCATAAACGAGGGTGGGCTTGGTTTGTTTGTGCTGCGGTATGTTAAGACCCACAAACCTTCGGTAGGAAAGGTAGAAATTACAAAAGTACCCGTGGCATCAGAAAAGGTTTTTTTCCTTCCTGCAAATCAAAAGCATGGCCTCAAGTGTTCAAAGATGTGATTCTCAACAACAAACAAACAGAGACGCTTGGAGACAAAAGAGCCGCCAGAGGGGAGATGAGAGAAGGAATTCAGATTCGCTTCACCAGGAAGCCTCTGAACGCCCAAGGTTTGGAGACTGACTCAGACACATGAGGACATAAGGCAACACAATGCTCCTGGTCTATTTCCCTCTCGACCGAATGCCTACAAGTCTTTACCCATCTCCCGCTCTCGTTTCTGGTGTTTAGTCGTGTGTATTTCAGTCACCTGGGAATGAAGGCTTGGGAGGAGGTGTTGACAGAACTCAGTAGGGCAGATTAGTGTAGGCTAACACTAGTCTGCTCGACGCTGGCACTGTGTGTGTGGGCTTCGTTTGCCCCTCGCGGTTTGCTTGTTTACACACGCAGGCCGACAAGAGACAAAACAGGGAGTGGGAGAAATGGCTTCCTTAGCCCATTGTTTACACAACCTTCTTAGATACACTGCTTGAGGAAAAACTCGAGTCATTCTGCCTTGGGAGACCCCTACTTAACTTTGTTAGTATCCCACTGGATCAAACTTCTGAATTTGTCAATTACAACCATCGGATGTTCTCAAGTACAGGTTTATATTTCCTTCCAAATAGGTCTCTGAAAACCAGTTGGGGGGGGGGTGGTTGAGGCACACAAGGCACTTTTATATTGGGAGGCTTTTAAATGTTCGGTCCATCTTAGCAGTAGCTGGGCAGTAGTGACAATCAGAGTTTTACCTCAGTTACTGTGAAAAAAACCCACTATTTAGATATTAATAAATACTATGGCATAGAATGCTAATCACCCTGCCAAATTTTAGGTAAATGTATTGACATATAGAAAGTATTACAGTACTATGCAAAAGTCTTAGGCCTCCATTGGATTTTTTATATATTGATAAAACTTTTAACAATTGGATGCAAAGATTTCAATCTTGGACGTGTTTTCTACTGATCTTTAGCATGTGAGCTTTAGATTAGATGAGCATAGATTAGCCTTTTCGCCCTGTTCCCTTTCCGAAAAAAAGTGGTTTCTTGGCTGTTACCCTTACAAAAAGATAATCCTCGATTAAGCTTCTTCAGACTCAACTTAGAATAAATACGAAGCTGCCAGATACTGTGATTGTTCAAGAATAAGGGGAGCTCACACTAAATACATGCAACTGTAAAATAATTTTTTTTATAATGCATACATCTTTACTATATTTTCTGATTTTATTCTAACAATGACTGAGAAATAATTTTATATGGCCATTCTAAATTCAATATTAATCAATGGGACAGTTAATCAATGTAGGCTGTGTGGGGGATCATCATATTCGAAAGACCTCCAGTAAAAAAGGGCCTGCAAGCTCCAGTCACGTTGACCTAACGCAAAGAAACAGGAAAGAGGGTGTGTAAGAGCAGGAAGTTAAAAGTTTGTACCAGTGGACTAAAAACAAGCCAGTCACTATGGGAGATGTTATTGCTGGCTCCTGCCTCAGAATTCCAGTCCAGCACTGAAGGTTAGTTGGTCTGGAGAAGGCTAAACACCAAACAGTACCTTACCTGATATGTCCGGTTCAATCAAGACACAGCTACACCCAGACTTGCATGGCCAACACTGAACATACCTCCACTTTCTTCACAAAACTTTTGCCTAGGTATCACTCCATGGTGAGTTTGTGCATGCCCCATTACTGCATCATAGCCTAATTCCCAAAAGACGTGTTAAATGAAACAGTAATGATGAGGATGGTGATGGAAGGCGAGGGGGAGCCATTCATAAAAAGATATTCCTCAGCTTGCCAAGATCCAGACCGATCCAGCTGTTGGAAATCCTGAGGGACTAGTCTCGGAAACTCGGTTCCTGATACCCGCTGATTGAAAGGCTTGATCTTCAAACCTTTTACCTTCCACTCAATTCGGACACTTCAGACGATGGACTGGTTTCCAAATTACCCGTTTGGTTTCTGCTTAACTCAGAAGTTTTTATGGTGGACACACACACACACACACACACGCTCTCTAGGAGCCATAAAAACAGTGAAGACTCATTAAATTCACTTTTACCACCCGACAAAAGTAGGGGCTAGAAAACTGATCAGGTGCTGCAGGCGTGATAACCTCATTGCTGACCACAGGAAACGCTTTGCAAGATTTGC
Source organism: Parotocinclus maculicauda (assembly GCA_034780255.1). NCBI lineage: Eukaryota > Metazoa > Chordata > Actinopteri > Siluriformes > Loricariidae > Parotocinclus > Parotocinclus maculicauda. The sequence continues at coordinate 5,837 of JAUZSU010193175.1, read as the reverse complement.
AAGATACAGTCCCTCAAACGCATGGCATGCTCTCTAAATATGACATTTAAGTAATCTATAACTCGTTTTCCACCGACTGAGTGTGTGGGGCTGGAGCTGGGACATGTTCAAGAAACCAGACTTTTTTAGGAACTATAACATGTTTCCAGAGGACTGAGAGCCAAACCATTATGTACTCATTTAATTCATTTTAATTCAATTTTATTTCTATAGCGCTTTTTACAATGGAGCATTGTCTCAGAGCAGCTTTACAATATAATATTATCTAGAAAAGCCCAATTACAAGTTGAACAAGCCTAAGGCGAAAGTGGCAAGGAAAAACTCCCTGAAAGTGGTAGGAAGAAACCTCGGAAGGACCAAAACTCAACAGGGGACCCGACCTCCATGGGTGGCCTAGATGTTCATTAAATAAATACTTAAAAGTATATTAAATTATAGCAAAATTAGGCAAATAATTTAAATCAATAACAAATTAATAATAAAATTTAAATTAGTAATAAAATAAATAAACCAAATTATAAAACAACTACATTATAAAATGAGTCCTCAGTGGGCGGTCCATGGAGGCACAACGTCTCCTAATGTCCAACCGATGGAGGGAGTTACTGCACTCATATCTGGGGACTGTAATTAAACATAATAACATTCATGGAACGCAAAAGTTGAACCTTATTCGAGTAAATTCATATTACTTTCACATTGGCATGTATGTGCAGGATAATACACAGATTTATATTGCTTTTAGCTGTAACTTACTGATCACTATTAGGTACACCTTGTTTCTACACTCATTGTCCATTTTATTAGATCCACTTACAATATAGATAACTTTGTAGATCTATAATTACTGACTGTAGTCTATCTGTTTTTCTACATAATTTATTGGTCCCGTTTCTCTGTTCTGTACTGATCTGGACCCTCATAGGTCCAGAACAGATCAGATACTATTTTGGGTGGTGTATCATTTTTGGTACTGCACTGACACTGATGTGGTGCTGGCGTGTTGGTGTGTGCTGTGTTAGTATGAGTGGATCAGACACAGCAGTGCTGCTGGAGTTGTAAAACACCTCAGTCCACCAAACCAAAAATGTTTAGCCACCAGCAGCATTGCACTAACAAAGTATGTATAGAAACACTTGGACTACAGGCTGTAATTGTAGAACTACAAAGTGGGTTATTTAAATGGATAATGAGTGTAGAAACAAGGAGGCGTGATCAGTGAGTGTATATTGTAGTGTATAGCTGTTGTGTAGCTACACTGTCCAAAAATAGTGATGTTGTTATGGAAACTAATGATTATTCCCTGTTGACAACAGTTTTTGGTTCACCACCATGTTGGGTGAAGTGTTGTCTATACGACTGCTGAATGGTGCAGTATATCGTGGTAAAGCTGTTAATTAAAAGACTAGAATTCTGCACCATGATTGAATCAAGCCAATCCTTATTCTAATCAAGTTTCCAAATACTAGCAAGCTAAGAACAAAAAAGTACAACCTCCAAACCATCCATCATTCAATCTGTAATTGGCACTCATCTGCATCCCACCCAGGTCAATTTTTCACTCTGCAGTTATGGATTAAGATTTATGCAAGCACATAAACATCTTGCTCTGGAGGCCATCTCCCCTAATTCATCTTACGACCGACTAATCAATTCCACCAGTTGTGGGGTGACAGAATTTCTCATGCAGTGCTAATGGGAACACAGCACCGGCAAGTTATGCAAAGTCCTACACTGCATACGACCATTGTGAATAGTATTCCAATACATAAACCAGCAAACGTCCAAGTCAAGTGACACATCATAAGAGTTTCACCAGTAACAAAAAATGTAGGATCGGGAATTATTTAGCACTATACCATTGGGAAATCGGTACATATTTTAAATCTGTGCCAGTTGTATAGCAGTGAATATTGGCTGGGCGAGAGGGCCTGGGGGGTGGGGAGGCAAAAGAAAATCGACCCCGCTGCATCCACCCACTAGTGAAAATGAGGCTTGAAGGCAAAAGGAAGAATAAGTGAGAGCCCAAGAAAGAGAGAGCTGGCTGAGTTCATGAGAAAGAGAGCAGGACAAGCATTGAGTTAAAGAAGAAATTGAAACATATTACTTCAGAAAGAATGTCACAGCCATGTTCAAACTGACTGAATGCCATTATGACATCACAAGATATACTTTTACATTTCTTAGATTCCTAGTGCATACAGCAGAACCTGGAAATGCTATTAAAATTCTGCTTAAATTCTTATATCTGGCCAGAAGGATGAGGGTTCAAGTCTCAGCTCTGTCGCCCTGCCACCAAAGGGCACTTCAGCAAATCCCTTAATACTCAGTTGCTTGGATTGTACCTGCTTTTATCACTTGTGTGTCTGCTAAATGTTGTAGACACAGGTATGCATTACCTAGTATCCACGATATGTCTCTATGTGAGATAGATGAAACTGTCTATGTGGCAGCGCAACGTTTTCTCTAGTATTTGTGGCATCAGCATAAAGCGTGCAGAAACTGTGAGAAACAAGTGCAGTTAGCGTTTCACCACAAAAAAAAACAACTTCTCAAATAGAAACTAATGCACCAGTGCCCAGTGGGCAATGCATGGTTCTCATGCTGCAAAGTGCAGATCCAACACACGGCTTTTCCCTTAGTGCTCATCATCAGCCTTGGCATCACAGTGCTAATAAGGAGCACAGCACCAGCCAAATGTTACTCCATGTTTATTAATCTAACTTTCTCCACCAGAGTCTGGTTATATTTGTCATTACTACTGCTGTACTACAACAGATAATGTATCTGGCAAGCTAACACAGGTAGGGTAATTACCATTATAAATGATTTAGGAAAAGGTAGGTTTGATTTGTTTGGACTGAAAGTGAAAAACTCAATTGTGTTAAAATTATAGTAAAAGAGAAATCCAAATGATAGCTTTTAATGGAGTTTAAGACATACAGTTTGGACATAAATACTGTATTTGGGGTTATGACCAAATAGGTAACCGAATATACTGCTTTAAAAATATATTTTAAATGAATATGAAGCCATTTTAAAAGGGAGCTTTTGATTTTATATTATGAAACGTCAAACAAAGTTGTGCGTACTTGAGTAGTAAGTGACATTTATTAGGTGAAGAGAAGTATGTCAAACTAGACGAGAGTGCCACACATTGACTGTTCAGTAGGGTGTATGGTCACCCAAGACTGCCAAAATATACTGACAGTGATGGGGTATGGACAGGATCAGATTATCCAGCGGTTCTTGTGGGATCCTCTGCCACTCCTACTCCAGGGCTCGAGAAGTGTTGTGGGAAAAATTGGATTTTTTGCCAGTAGATCAGTACATCAGTACATCAGTACATCCCAAGCATGGTCAACGGGATTCATGTCTGAACGTGAAGGCCAGAGCATGTGTTTGATTCCTGCCTCCTAAAGCATGTTGTTGACGATTCCACCACCACTGAAGGAGTCCCTTTCTCAAATTAATGCAATCTTCACTGTGACTCATCAGAGAAGAGGACAGTTGAGCACTCCTTATGGGTCCAATGATGATGCCCATCAGCCCACCTTCTACAGGTTCTGCGGTGTTCAGCAGATAACGGAATGCACCAGGCATGCAGTCCAGTGCATAGCCGTCATTCAGTGGCAGCAGGAAACTGTCCCAGCGACGCTGTTGCTGCATTTGCTCTTTTTTTGGCAATAAGGTCAAGTAGCGGTCATCTCTTGATGTTGTGGCAGATGCTGCCCTAGTCTTCTTCATACTGTTCCAGTCTTTTGAAAGTGATTCCACAGTCTGCTAATCACGCTTTGGGATTTTCCACCAGCACGTCCTATAATTCTGCAAGCTTCACATTCAGGAAAATCATGTTACAGAGACATTGCAGGGGCTAGGAAATTAAATTAAAGGATGTTCAAATAATCCAGAACTTTGAGTTTTTGCATCTCATTTGCATTATAGAAATATTTTCTTTGCTTTTCTGGTGTTCTTGTTTAATAAAAAATGCTTCTTGTTTATTGCTTCATATTCATCACTTTCTTATACACTTATCCTAGTCAGGGTCGTGAAGCCTGTGCCTAAAGCATTTGCGGGTTAAAGGCCTTGCTCAGGGACCCAACTGTGGCAAAGGTGGGACTTGAACCCTGGACCTTCTGGTCCGTAGTCCAGTACATTAACCACTATGCCACCACAGTCCCTCTTTTAGCAATGTTATAATGAACAAATAATCTCAGTTCTTTATTAGCATACAACCAGGAAATAGAAAAAAAAATCGTATGCCGTATTAATTATAAACAAACATAAATAAAAGCTTTTATTAGCTACTGTGGTAAGTATTTACTGTGAATTCTCCTTCAGCAATAGCAGCATCTGGCAGCTTCATCCGGATGCACAGTTGACCCCTTCTGTAGTTTGAAGAAGTTTGTTTAGGAATGGTGTTTTTGGAAGGGTAGCACCCAAGAAACCATTTTTTTAGAAGGGGAACAGGGAGAAATGGCTAAGATATGCAAAAGATCACAAAGACTGAAATAAAGATCAGTGAAAAAAAGGATTACTGAGTGACGAATCTATGTTCGATATTTTGGGGTCCAATCGTGTTTTATCCCACTGCTAAATCATCAAATATAATTTGCACAAAGCTGGGAAAAATATAGAATTCAAAGCTTGAAAACTATGAGGAAATTGCTGCATGATTTACAAAAATAATATCAGTGTAATCCTTTCTTGCCATCCACACATCCAGTGAGATGAGGTATAATTAGAGCTTGTCTTTGTGTACTCTCTCTGTTTGTATATCTCACATCCACGGTCGCCAGGCAGTAGCACGAAAGCACGAGATGGCACACCCTATCCTTCTGCATGCGCATACACATCACCTGTGTTACAATTGATCAAATAAAGGTATGCATGGAAAGTAAGTAAATCCAACTAAGCTGCTTTTTTACGCAAAGCGACTGTTTATACAAGCTTCTCTGCATGAGTGAAACCTTGGTTCCCTTACCGTTCAAACCTGGGTGACAGACCTGCAGGTCTCGGTCTCGTTTTTTTTACCTTCACATCCACACACCAGCTTTCTCCAAAACCAGATGCCAGTGCCTGAGGGTACCCATCAAGCTTGCTTTTAGCCCTCTTCTCTAAACTCTCCCAGCCCCTTGTTTCTGCTCTACTCGCAGTATGAATACACTAATTACAGACACAGAACAGACAGATTAAAGGGACTATAGCTTTTCGTTCTTGGAACACGGGTAGTGAGTGAGAGGAGAAGGGGGGCAGAAACAGGTTGTTAACCATGATGGATGCCACCCATTCCTGCTTGTTATTCTTCCACCGAGACAGTCCTCATTCTCATCATGTTCACAAGCGTTTGCTAAGATCAACAGCTAATGCAAGCTATAAAGGGATTCCATCATCCTGCTTGGGATTGGTCCATTTAATTTTTTTGGTCAGTGGTCATGGGGTGCGATTTATGCAAGCAGATAGTCATCTTGTTTTTGTCGTGCCATGGTTAATTCATTACTTCAGTTCAGGTCTGTAATTCATCTTACAGATGAACTAATCAGCTCCAACAGTCTCCTGATAGATCAGTGGAATGAAACCTGTGGTGAAACCCAACCATAGACTGAAGATTTACCATCAACCAAGTCTGTAGTCAGCATTTGTGACTAAATATCGTTATAACATCACAAATAAAAGTTATAATTGATTAATATTGCACCTGTCTAACCATTGAGTGCTGTATGTTGTATATGCTGTATATCAGTGGCGGATGCTGGTCTGTCAAGGAGGGGAAGCTCAATTTCGGCCTACATTATAAAATGATTCGCTCATTTCGCTGTCAATCAAAAAGGGATTCA
>JAUZSU010193164.1:0-11999 GCA_034780255.1 Parotocinclus maculicauda | reverse complement strand
GAAATTAGCGAATCATTTTATGATGTAGGCCGAAATTGAGCTTCCCCTCCTTGAAAGACCAGCATCCGCCACTGATAGGAAAACATGCAGTTTAAGTCAATCTGACTACCAGTGCCAGGAACCGTAGTTCCTGTGTTTCCACTGCTGTCCACCAGGTGTCGCCAAATACAATTAATCATTTCTCAAGAACATAACCTCCAGAGTCTCACTCAATGCATTCCTGATGTTTCAGTGCCTTTAGCAAAAACGCCTACGTTGTATTAACTAAAATATTATCATACATCATTTTAATCATTTACATCCAACCTAACTGCCCCCCCACACACACAATATACAATCTTCCCCTATGTACAACTTGCAACCATGTCTTGTTAACACACAATGCCTATGCTGATATGCTGAGAAGTGTCTTGTAATATGTACAGCCTATATATTATTGTACTAATGACTGTGTAAAGCATTGTTAAATATGAGGAGTGAGATTTCAGTGAAAATCAGCCTGGGTCTGCACTGATCAGTAGGCTTAAGACTTCAGCTGGATGATCGCAGAAAATGATGGATTTACAATAATGAATAAAGTGTAAAATACAGCAGGACCCATGCTGACTACTACAACTCAAATCTTTGTCCTCATTCACAATTTTTTGTTCCCCAAGTACTTAGGGATTAAATGTATTTTACAAATAACCCCTGTTTTTTGTCAGTGGCCCAAGTGGAATATACATGTCGTTTTTATATGTACTGCTCCAATGGGGGATTCATCAAAATATTCCCTCATTTCTATATAGTATATAAACTGGAATAATTTGGGGTGGGGGTGATGGGGGACCTTGGTGTTTACCTGCAACTGTACGTTGTTAAGTTTTCCTGTAAGTTTAAATATTGTCGAAATATTTCAGAATTTCTGCTTTAAATTAGATCTATTGACCATACTTTTAAAAAGTTTTATAAGTATAAAATTGGTGGTAATGAATTGGAGCGAAGTTGACTAACAAGGTGAAACAGAATTTGGGGATAATATTATGCTTCATGCTTTACAAAAAGTCAAATCACAAAGGGAACAGTAACAGTGAACTGAAAAGTAACAATACAAACTAGAAGAACTACAAGAAAGCGCAATGAACTAAAAGAGTTTGCGTTTAATTAAATAGTTATTTGTATGAAATTTCTGCCTGTGACAATTTTATATTTAAAAGCTTCTAAGCTGTCATGGTATACATATTTTGAGGTAAATATCCATGGCACTGTTAAAGCAGGAAATCAGTATTGCTTTTAGTGCATTGGGCTTCACATTTGTTTTGTGTATATATACTATAAATGGTCAAATAGTATATGCAGATAAATTGCCATTGAAAAATAAAAAAATACACTTGTTCGTAGTTTGAATCTATTCTAAATGGATTCATTCATCCATTTTCTTCCGCTTAATCCACCTGGGGTCGCGGGCCAGTGGGCGCCTACATATTTGCATCTAAATAACTTGGCAACTCTGGGCTCAAAGGCAGGAACAACCCTAGACAGGGCCCCAATCCATCGTAGGGCGCACACATACAGTTACACACTAAGGGCCACTTTTGAAACCCCAGTTAACCTAACACACATGTCTTTGGACTGTGTGAGGAAACCAGAGTACCCGGAGTAAACCCACGCAGACCCAGACCGCTCCACCCTGGGATTGAACCCGGGACCTTCTTGCTGTGAAGCAGCAGTGTTACCCACCGAGCCACTGTGCTGACCATTCTGAATAGATATTTATTATTATTTAAATTATATTATGTTGGCTTGCCTTTGGCTGGTTTTTGGTAAGCTAATGAAATATGTCAGTATTCTTTAAATCATATCTGAAGTTTATTTTAGTATGATCAGGGCAAACCTGGACGTCTTTCTGTCTTTCTGCTTCTACATTCACGTCTAGCTGTAAAGGTTAACTATAGCCGCCAGGGGGAGGCATAAGTGCGCTTTTTGGAATTGGCGCGATCCATTGTGCTCAAGGCACAAGGTTCTCTGTTTAAATGCAGTAAACATTAGGTGGTAACCCTAAAATGATCAATTGTTTTTTCTAGAAGGACATAAAAAAGAAAGATCTTACTGTTTCCACGCCAGTTATTCAGTCTGAGAATTGTGGCCTGCTGGTTCTTGGATTCTAAAGACACTTATGTGTTGAGTGTATCTGACTTTTTAGTTAATTGTAAAAATGAACATATAATAAATACAATTAAATGTATGTAGAGTAATACATTAGTGATAGTGTAATATTATGATATGTATAATGCAAAAAGAAATGCAACTGTAGCATATAAGATAGTAATAGATAGTAATAGTTTACATTAAAATATTGAATAAAATAACATAAAGATATCAGAATCATTTAGCCCAGCACACAGAGTTGCTGTAGAATGTCATGGAAAGTTTTGGTGGCATGGCATGCTTTGTCAACCGATAATGGAGGGAGTTACGGTACTCTGATGTGGTCTGATTATAGACAGGGTGTTACTGTTAAATTTAATGTTTGCTTTAAGAGCCAAAATACATACATAACCTGAAAAATAAATGAATTTTGTGTATAATAGCATACATTATTATTGCTAACCTTTTCAATCTATTCCAATGAGACTATTTCCAGAACATTCTGCTATGTGTTCCATTTAAATCGTACTGCATCCAACATTACAGGAAGCTGAAGCTCAGTATTTTTCAGGCCGGTTGTTTAACATCATCGCTTTGAACATTTCCTCTGAAAGAGATTCTCAGGGTCATGAATCACATTGAGGTTTTGTTACGAACAGTGAATTGTGACCATCAGGGTAATTAGACACATTTATGTGCTGGGCGTGTCTGACCTAACAGTCAAGTCCAGGGCTCCACACAGCAGCCTCTTTTTATTGTTTATTTCTTATAAACAAAGGCTTCTCAGTCCTCTTGCGACACAAGCCGGCGATAAAACACTTAGCAAGCTCTATCTCATTTAGAGTCTAAAGATGCAAAAGCTACAGTTGTTTAATAAGAAAAGGCTCATAGTTGGACACAAAAACCTGATTTATAAATGGTACATTTTATTGCATGCCGTATTGTAGTTATACATATCCAAATATGACTACATATTAGATTACTAGATTTTTTTAGTACTTTGGAAACAAAGTGTGTTGTCGAGCCAATCGCATAATCAGAAATACAGAGATTTACTAGGTTTTTGAAGTTATCTGGCTTGCTATGTGCTAGTTTTACCTGTTTTTGTTGAGGTGCTTTGTAGTAAATAAACAGCTGAGAATATGATGATGCAAATAGAGACTCCACTACTGAAATCCCATTGAACATGTGACCATGTAGATGTTTCAGTATCCCAAAGGTATATAGTGGGTATAATTATATCTTTGTGGTTCTTTTCCTTGTTGCATGTTGCACACACCTGTGTAACACATACTTTATTAAACCGGCAGAATTAAACAGAAAGACTTTTTTACGTTTTAGCCATTTAGCAGACGCCCTTATCCAGAGCGACTTACAACTGATAGTTTTACAATTCAAGCAATTGTGGGTTAAGGGTCTTGCTTAAGGGCCCAACTGTGGCAGCTTGACAGAGGTGGGATTTGAACACTGGACCATCAAGTTAAGAGTCCAGGACCTTAACCGCTAGGCTACCACAGTCCCGAATTTTGTACCTTGCTTTAAATGCACTTGTTCAGTCTTGTTTTTGTTTGGTTTTTGCCTCTTTTGTTTTGCACTGGTTCTAAACTAGTAGATTTTAAAGGAGATAGTCTTCCATTTCTTGTTAGGACATTAGTCCTGTAGCTCCAGGGCTAAACTAAAGATGGAAATGGCACAAAGCAAACATGTCTTGACCGAAAATGCACTAAAACAACTTTGTGTTGTTACAGAGATATCAGTAGAAGATTGGATTTCTTACAGACATCCTCCTCCACTTTCAACATTGGGAGGGTTTCTACAAGATTTCTCGAAAACAGATCGTCAAAGCCCTTATCTTCTAGGATTATTTGGAGATAGGTGGTAGGAGGGATGAGGTAATCCTGTTTCGGGCGGGTATGACTGAGTTCCCGAGTTTCACCCCGTTCGAAAAGGAACCATCTCAGAAACAAAGCAAAGAGAAACAAAACAGATGGACTGAAGTATGGGGGAGGGGGTTTGGAGGTCATTCCAAGGTTCAAGATAAAAAATAAATACGAAACATTTATTATTTTTAACAAGACAATGGGCAATTAAAAAATTTCAATTAAAAAATACAGAAAATATTAAAATATAAAATATGTTTCGCAAACATAATAGGAACTGGAAAGAGGGTTTTGGGAATTTATTAAAATTCCCTTTCGCATACCTGTTTTAGTGTTCATTTCATTATTTAGCCCCATAACGTTTCATCCATCTGTGCTTTCACCCTCCCTGTAAACTACTGCAGGGGTGCATAGCTCACAGGGTTGCCAGATTGTTCAAGGCAGAACAAAATGCATTATCCTCTAATAAAATATCCCCTTATTTTTGTAAGCAGTGTATTTACACTATCACCCTTTGCTCCACTGATGCATTAAAATAAATGGTGTATTTAAAAAAAGCTATTAATTTAAAGGATGCCACCATAAGAGCACATATCAGTATATAAAGAAATCAATATGTGCACAGATAAGGAAATACATAATCAGCATATCAGCTTTTTACAATATAGGTTATGTGTTTTTACAAAATTTCAAAGAATTTTACAACATTATAAATTAACATTTTAATTATTGTTGCCTTGTTATATGCATTAAATACTTGCTGACTGGGAAAATGATTTTAATTATTGCTATTCCTTATACCAAGGAACTCATTTGCAATTCAGGTTTTACTGTGTTTAAAAATTGAAAACAAAAATAAATTCTAAAATGTTAGGTTGTTGGACGGATACTTTGTGTATCATGCAGGTTCAAAACAGCACATCTGCTCTCATTTTACATCTGCTTTCATTTTAGCGTTATTTTTGTGCTGTATATATTCTAAAACCTTGAGCAAAAAGACTGCTGGAGAAGTATCTCAACAAGCTAGGGCCCCCATTAGGGAGGGTTGTTTAGATGTCATTGTACATTGTTGTTGGAGGATTTAGAGGGGTTATCCACATTTGTGTAGGTTTAAGTCTTCAGACTTTAGGGGCCCCTTTATGGCTTTGCCTACACACATGGGTTTGACTCTATTTTGACAATGCAATTGTGAAGCAGATTAATTAATACCAATAATCTAAATTTGTAGGGGATCTTGTAACATTTTCAGTAATGTGGCACTGTTATTTCTTATTCAGCATCAGTATCCTCTTGTACTATTTTGATTTGTTTGGACAAGACAAAAACCTAGTGATGATTGATAGGACCTGTCAGAGGCACAGACCTCCAAGGTTATGAACCCTGGAGCAATAGAGGTTGAAAGCTCCAGAGACTGACATCCAAAAAATCTGCAAAAACACTAAACCAAATCTGCTATTGGCTATGATATGATATGACGTAGACTACAGTGAGAATGTAATGACACATGGTCTGTTAGCTACAAATTAATGGAAAAAGGAAAAGGAAAAAAACAATTATCTGTTATTAGCTGGAAAAGTCTTATGATGCCATAATATCCTGTTTGTTGTCATTTAACATCAGAATTAGGCTCAAACTGTCTTGGCCCACAAGAGATCTCACTCTGTTGTTCACAACCAACTATGAACAAAATAATTATGTATAAAACATGTGGATATTGGTGGAATCAGTGCCTGTGTGTCTGTGTTTGTGCTTTTTGTTTTGCACTTTGAACCGAGTCTCTTGAACGTACTACTATAACTATCCTGCCTAATTTCCAAGTCAAATTATCAGGAAAAGCTGCCAGTGCAGATCTTTTGAATACAAGCTGCGAGCTGTCAGTCACAGTCCAGATATACAGTAGATCCAGAATTGTGTTTTAACCTGATGGGGTTTTTAAATAGCCGTTTTCAGTTATATATCAATTATTTATCATCATACACATGTTTATATTACTATTACTAGATTATTATTATTATTATTAATAATAATAATAATAATAATAATTATTATTATTATTATTATTATTATTATTATTGTAATAATAATAACAACAACAATAATAATAATAATAATAATTATTATTATTATTATTATAACAATAATAATAATTATTATTATGATTATTATTATGATTATTATTATAAATAATTCATAGTAGTAGTAGCTGTAATACTAATACTAATTCGAACTGATAATACAAATAAATTAGTAAATAAATACTACTACTACTAATAATAATAATAATAATTAGTTTATAATTTAATGTAAGAAAATTTATTATAATTTATTATATTTAAGGAGGCTGCAATCCCCTTTCAGCTCCTATTGATTTTTAGAACATTACAAAATTGTGGTTTATTTCCTCTTGGATTATAAAAATGTATGTAGGAAATGTAAATAGTTTAAAGATTGTAAGGAGTTAAAAAGGGCAGTGGCCAGATTATGAGCTGGTTTGTATTTAACTGGGTGGGGCCAAATCCTTTATCTTTCTGGGAACGCGGGCAATTCGGGCCAATCTGGCAACCCAGACTCGGTGCACGGTGCTGTTTGTACGGAACAGCAGAATGAATTGAAGAAGCTGCAGCCTGGCAGCGTCGTTCGAGTTTCCACTTGTTCTGCTTAACTTCCCCGCGCATTTAGCGGGATTTAAAAGCAAACCAACCCCCAGCGGACTGCGCTTGTTTTGGAAAAGTTTGAGTTTACTCCGTAGAAGTGGTGCACTTGGATTAGGCGTTGTGTATTTGGAAATGAGCTCCGGTGAAGGTCTGTTCTACTCGGCTTTACAGCCGCACACGGCCGTGAGTACCTACGCGGTACCGAATGACAGTGAGCTTTGTGCGGAGCGGCACATCAAGGAGAAGCGCGTCCAGCAACAAGTCCAGCAGAGGCTCGCTGAGAGAGCTTCATCAGGTGAGTCTGTAACTGAGCCGAGGGAGGGGAATATCGATTACTTACTGTGTGCAGAACTGAACGAACATCTCCAGTGTTTGATTTGCACCCCACTGTTGCACTTAAATGAATTTATTATCACTATTAAGAACAAAACTGTAAGTACGATCACATGGTATATAATCGTTTTTATCATGCTATATTATATAGTTTTTCAGAGGGAAATATCTCCTTCGTTTTTTATCAGTTAAGACTGGTGCACTTAATTATTTTTCCCATTCAGTTACGTTTCTCTGACTTTATCACCTGCAAACTATCTAAAATCCCAAAAATAAGGTACACCATTCCTATGCTGTTTAAGATGGTAAACGGTTCCATCCAGGTTTTATTACTGAATTTAGTCATGAAGAACCCTAGAATGAAGAAGACTGGTAGAACAACTAGCTGGTGGGTGCCAAATAAACATCACGTGCTTTTATACAGTTAAATAACCCAGGTCCCCTATGTTTTAGAAAAGAAAATGTGCAGTTAGGTAGCACAGGGATTTTAACTGACTCTTATAGACTGTAATTACGTGGACCTACAATTTAGATATTATCAGAATGAGATACAGGTAAAGTATAATATCATAGTTCCATAAAGTCTGTTATAGGGTTCATGTGCTTATGTTTTTGTGGGAAAATGGAGGTAGTTTGATACTGGAAAGATCCTTAAACTACAGTAATACACCTTAATTATGTCCGTTTACAATTCTACTCCTCTAACTGAAGGTACAACCCCAATGACAAGGGTTAAAACTATATAATCTCTGTTTTGTATTTCTTTTCCTGTTAAACAAACATCGAAATGTTGAATTTCCAGTTTTGGGCTCATTTTTGAATTCCTAATTTGGTGAATTTGTGGTTAAGTTGTATTACCATGGACATAACAATATCACATTAATCTAAACAGCAAGCATAAGAGTTAATACCTATTGTTTATGTAGCTCCAGTTGCTTCCTGTAAGAGTTAAACTAGTAGTCGAGTTTAAAAATGACATTGTTTAGGTTTTCCTCAGACCATTTAGTCAAGTTACCAGGGTAGTGTATGCAGTTTCCTTCTTTAGCACTGGTGACTTACTGTGCAGCAGTAACTGCAACTAAACATTTCTAGTAACTGGTAATCCTGTAGCTTTGAGGATTTTTTTCAGAACAGTTTCCTTCTTAAGAAACCGCTTTGGTGCAGTTTCAAAACATAAATTAGATTTTTCTTTAACAATTTTAAGTAGAAAGGCTTGTATTCTTCGGGTCATTGTCTTGCTGTACAACCCTCTTTCTAATGAGGTTCGATTCAGACAGATGTCCTGACATTTCCTTCAGATTTTGTTTGCAAACTTCATTGTTCGATCAATGATGGCAAGCCAACCTTGCCCAGATGCAGCAAAATATGCCCCAAAAAGATCCTACCACCACCATATTTCAAAGATGGCGTAATGATATTATCCATGTGATATTTAGCAAACTGCAGATTCACACCACTGTTTGGTTAAGAGTGCAGTTGCCCTGCCATGCAAACCATTGTTGTTCAGGGTTCAGGGTTTTGGTGACTCTGCAGTCAGTTTCACACGCCCTGCTCTCGGAGGGATTTTTACTGGGTGACCACTGATAGGAAGGTCTTCAGAAGCAATGCTTTTCCAAAAAAAATTAGGAGTCGTTTCCCAGCGTAGTCTTGTTTTCCTACACTCTGGCTCAAAACTAAAGAAAGAGTGCCCAGACAAAAAGTGTATCTGATCTGATCAAAATTCAATAATTCCAGTCACTATAGGCAAGTCCTTTTGCTGATTTGCCGTCTTTTCCATTCCGTTATACAACACCAGGCGCCTTTGTGCTTAAAAGCGGCGAGAACCTGAAAACCTAAAGCATTTTAAACACATTCTTGGTACACAAAGACCGTACCTTTGTCTCAGGCTGGTACAAATTCAGCTACTATGTGGATTGATGACACCAACCATTTTATGGTGCGGTTTTTATGGTAGTGGTTATTCAAGGCTGGCTGAAGTCCAGATGGCTTCCTACATACACACATCACATGAGAGACAATGGCTTAATGGCTTCCATACCCTTTGTACTGTGACTGATATGAGTTTGGGCAGAATTTGCCGTGCCAGTTAGCTGTTGTGGCTTTAGTGGTTTGTTTCCATCACAATTCATAAAATATTAATCTAGGTCAGGGTAATGTATGTTAGCCATTGTAGGTCCATGAAATGAACTTACAATAAGCTGTGCATCGTCTCTGTCTGCATCATACTCAGGTCATCGATAGAGGAAGATAAAGGTTGGCTACTGACTAGTCATGCAGAGAAAATGAAATTGTGAATTTTATTATAATTATAAGGAAGTGATAACCTGTCATTATTTTACTTCTTAGGCATTTATGAACTGAGACTACAATGAGATTACTGTGATCAATTTCAATGTGTTTAAATGGAAATTCTATGGTTAGGCTCTTCTGGTTGTGCGGATAACTGTTATCGGTATACAGGAAGTGTCTCGACCCATCAGACGCTGCACAAACACAGGGTAAACCTTCTATAGGTGCAGCCTTTGGCATTGTCATTGTAACATAGAACACATTGTGTGCTGTGCAAATATTTGGGAAAAAGCACACTGAAACAAAATAGAATGTGAAAAAGCAGGTGACGGTACGTCTAGCTATGTGACATTTAAAGTTAAGGATCAAGAAACACCGTGTGCTGTTGTGGAGACAAAATATTATATTTATATTTACTGTATTGTGCAGACAAACTTGTCCAGAGCTTCATTTGAAATAATACAGTATTACAATGCAAAATCCAAGTCATTGTGAATTAAGGGATTTGCTCAAGGGCCCAAGAGTTGCAGCCTGGCATTACAGCCTGAATCTTCTAATCATTATTTCAGTAAGAGTTAAAAATTCAACCTCATTCTGGGTTAAGGTCTTTGTCAGTGCACCCAGAGATAGGGACTGTGGTGGCTTAGAGGTTAAGGCAGTACACTTTGAACTAGAAGATTCAGGGTTCAAATCCCACCTCTGCCAAGATGGCACTGTTGGGTCCCTGAGCAAGTCCCTTAACCCACTATTGCATGGATTGTAAGACTGTATCAGTGGTAAGTTGCTCTGGATAAGGGTGTCTGCTAAATGGTATAATATAAAAGTAAGTAAATGACATCCAGCTTCGTTTGTCATTTACCCAGTAAATTAAGCCCACCCAGTACCCGAAGCATTTGGCTTTAGGTTCAGCCAATTCTGTATGCAAGTGTCATCTGGATCCGTGTGATAGAGGGCTAGTATGTTAGACTGCTACATTAGCAGTGCTCCCTATATTCTATATTCTGTGTCAGGCGTTTTCTATATGAAAGATTTTATTATAAGTACAGGTAAAGGTGTTTAAACTGTAGATATAGTTAACTAAATAAAAACAAATTTTAGGTTTCTTCTGCCCTAAAGTAGCGTGATTTTGACACTTGCCAATGGACCAATGGAACAATGCCTTTTCCCACGAACAGCCCTTCCTATTCATTCAAGTTTCTGAAAATACTCCTTATACAGAGTAAGCCAAAAGTCACAGGACACCCCTAAATTAAAGAAACAAATATAAAATGACATTTCTGAATGCCTATATTTTTAGGTATGTCCGGAATGTGGAACGCATCTTGAAAGCCGCCATATTGGATCAAGGGCAAGTTTTTTCAGTGGAAGGGTGGTCATGTAGCATATCAAAGGAGGTCAGAATGGTCTCAGAAATTGCCACAATTTGCAATATCTCTTGTGGTTTAAAAGTTATAAAGACAAAGTTTAAAACTGTTTTGTTTTGTAACTAAAGATGTAATTGATGATTCTGATGTTGGGGAAACATAGCTGCTGTGTCAACCGACACCCAGAAAGATCCCTAATTTCACACAGCACTGTTACATCACGACAAGCCAAGTATTGATTGTCTGAAGTATCGCTACCGACAAAGAAACCTCAATAATGGTTTTGACAGCATTTGCGAAAAAGTTCCCTATGCAGCGCGGTGTGTCCTGTGTCTTTTGACTCGCCTTGTAGATTAGTTATGCATGTACAGATTTTAATGAGACTATTTGGCTAATTCACTTGTAGTGCCTTTGTATATTACACACGTGACTAAACAAATTAACTAGCTTGGATTCTGGAGATTTGTTTAATGACATAAAGTGACTACATGAAAATTAGAAACCTTTTTTTTAACCTAAAATTTACCTGTTTATCCTGATATGCTGGTATTGCTCGGCCTGCGTTTGCATGAGAAATAACTGACTGGTAGATTTTAAGATAATAATAAGATTTTAGTGATATGATTAGCCTGTCACATGCTCTGAATGTTTAATATATAAAGTATATGGTGACTTTCAATATTCCTGAACATTATTTATAAAGTGAACTTGGATAAGTCATGTGGATTTTGTAGTAGCAGCTCAGAAACCTAATTGTTAAAACAAAGGCTCTCTGAATATCTTCAGAAACTAACAAAGTTCATATAATAAGTTGACAATATGATCAGCATAAACCGACCCGTCTTGTGTTATAATATGAGCATGTAGAAGTGATGTTTAAAAGCTCTAAAGATAATTAAATGGTTTCAGTTGTTGTAAAGTCTTTTCTCTTGTTAAATCATCTATTTTGTTCTCCTGGTGCTTTAATGATCATGTTTTATGTTGAAAAATATGGTTTTACAGATCCCACAATGGCTTAATTAAAGGTTTCAGGTATTATGCTTCTGCAGTTTGCTTAGATAGAAAATTCCGTTATAACATTCATTACACAAACCCTGTGATTTCATTTTGTCACGGACTGACTTCATAACAGTCCATGTTCATGCATATGAATCATTTACAAATAAAGCAACATTACATCACATCAGGTGGCAACAAAAAGTATACTTCTTATAAAATGTTATAATATGTATAGTTTAGGGGTGTCACGATTCTCTAAATCCTCGATTCGATTTTATTTCTGATTTCAGGGTCACGATTCGATTCGATTCTCAATTTTCTTTTTCTTTTTTTTACAGCAGAGAGGCCTACGC
>JAUZSU010193153.1:0-11999 GCA_034780255.1 Parotocinclus maculicauda | reverse complement strand
TACCGAATGTGGTAGCATTCAGCTACGGGGAATTTTAAATTCTTGGATATAACAGAAGGGTGGCAACATGTAACATGTGCTCTATGTTTTAAAATGTTTAAGAGAACCCAAGAACCAAGAAATTGTCTTTTTTTTTGTAAAAAATGCATAGAATTAAAGAGAAAAAGAAACCATTGGAGTAAAAAGTGCAGTTGTGTTTTTTTTTAACATGGGGAAATATATATATATATATATATATATATATATATATATATATATATATATGTGTGTGTGTGTGTGTATTTTTAATCATACACTTCAATATGTTGTATTAACTTGACTTAGACTCTAGCCTAAAGACTCATGACTGTTGACAAATTTAACAGATCACTTGATGATTGTGGGTCACTAACAGATATTGTGTTGTTAAATTGCATTGTGTTAGAAGAAATTGGTACTGGACTCAGTCAAACAGCTGAATGTGTGTATTTATAGTAATGGACGTATTGAAGCTTTTTATATACAGCTCTAGAAAAAAATGAAAGAGCACAGTACGTGTTTAAGTAACATAAAACAACATTGTTTTCTTCTACTTAATAAATTATGGACAAATTCCACCAAAAAAATCAATTGCAGCAATTATGAGTATTAATTTGCTGTAACTGACATTTGATTGAAATAACAAAGATGCAGTGTTTTCAGACCTCAATTATTAATACAAATAATACAACAATTGCTGATAGGAGTTAAAACATACTTTGGTTTAAAACACATTATGGATGGTCTAAAGGCCACCAGTAAGAGATGTACCTGATGGTATTCCCCTGATGTAGATGTTGTATCATGAATAAAAATAACGCAGATAATGTTGTTTGGCCCTGAATTAGGCCAAACCTTGGCAAAGAAATCCCAGACACAGACAAATAAGCGATTTTGAACAGAGCTACAGTTGGACCGTGTAATTTAATGAAAGTCTATATGTCTTTACAAGTAAGATCTTTTCCGCGCTCTCGCTCTCGGCTCATCTCTCAATAAGCCATCCATAGTGAAAAATTGAGCGAAGGCTGGAGTGCATCCAAAGGCACTTCCGCAACTCCTCAATATATGAGTGTTTGTACAAGTGGGTTATTTCTACACTATCAGCCTTAACAGCTGTTACACACTTAAAAGTACATTTCATCATCACCACTTTCCTTTTTCAAGACCTCAACGGACTTGTTCAATCCTGACACGAAATGCAACCAAATACACCCTAGATTTAATGCCAAATTTAATGCTGCGAATACAATTTATGCTGTAAGGTTAATTGACGATGCCGGGATCTATGGGGTTTCATAACTGGGCAGCAGAAGAGCACCGGCTCTGTTACTGTGAGATTGTTAGTATCATATATATATATATATATATATATATATATATAAAAAATATGACTTGAACATTCATAGATTAAAGTTTCAATTACGACTGCTTATACGCAAAAATAGTTTTGTAAACGCATCTCTAATGACCACATTTGTATTGCACGCGTGATCAACATGGAAAAGAACTGACAAACACTTTGATTGTACATTTATAATGGTACATACGGAGGAGACAATGTTTTACCTCATCCAAATCTCATGGTTTTAGCCATAGACTTATAAAATCAATGCAATGAATTTTTTTATGGTTTTATACTGGTCTTGCAAACACTAATCTTAGTGAGGACAAATTCTACAGATTTAGAGCTTAATTTAGAAATACCATTGCCATTTCAGGAAAGTATTCTACAATGGATTTTGTATACCGGTAGATTAATTATAGTAAGACAAATGAACACCATTTGAATTTTTAAAATTTACTCATAAGAAAACATGAGAAGCTGCTGGCAAATTTAGCAGATCAGTTAATAACTGTGAGTCAGTAACAGATATTGTGTTGTTATAGTCCATTGTGTTAGAAGAAACTGGTACTGACTCAGTCAAACAGCTTAATCTGTGTATTTATAGTTATGGATGTATTGAAGCTTTTTATATACAGCACTGGAAAAAATGAGAGAGTACAGTACATGTTCGAGTAACATAAAACAACATTGTTTTCTTCTACTCAATAAATTATGAACAAATTCCACATAAAAAATTGCAGCAATTATGAGGGTATTTAATTTGCTGTAAATGACAGGGGATCAAAATAACAAAGATACAGTGTTTTCAGACCTCAATTATTAATACAAATAATACAAAGAAAACAAGTTTGTCTAATCTTTTTCCATAAGGCAGTACGGTGGTGCAGTGGTTAGCACTGCCAAGTCACATCTCAGAGATCCCTGGTTCGACCCTGACTCTGGGCTCCGTCTGTGTGGAGATTGTATGTTCTCCCCGTGCTTATGTGGGTTTTCTCCGGGTACTCTGGTTTCCTCCCACATTCCAAAGACGTGTGTTTGGTTAACTGGTGTTTCCAAACTTCCCAGTTCAATGTGTGCATGGGTGCACGGGTGTATGTGCCCGACAATAAATTTGTTCCTGCCTTGCACCTAGAATCTCTCATGACCCTGACTAGGATAAGTTAATAAGATGATCAATGAATGAAAACATTTCACAAATCAATATTTTAATACCAGCTTTCATGTGTGTTACATTTTCCTCACTAAATACAATTTGGTAAAGGTAATCACCTAAGCAGCACCTAAATGAGAATCTCACGGTCTCTTAAGTTTTTCCAGAGTTGTATATAATATGTTTTTTAGCAATAAAAGGAAGGTGTCAAATAGATTGACCACGCTCCTCTAAACTACAGATGCACCACATTAGTTAGACAGAGGCTGAAGTATTGCCTTAATTTGCTTTCTATGCTGTTTTCACAGAGCTCACATCTGCTTTTCAGAGTAGTTTAGACTTTCAGACGTGACAGAGGGATGAAAGTTGATGGGAGATAAAGGAACTGTACAGCTGTGGATGAATGAGCTGAACGGTTTCGACTCCTAAACACTGCAGAATGATGAAAGCTCGAATGAGGTGAGCCAGTGCACAGCTGTGGAAACGAAGACGTCTTGTCACATCGCGTTTAACAGTGGACCGTACACTTACAGTGCCAGTACAAGCTCATGATATAAGGCTTTGTACCTGATTACAGAGCAACTAGAGGACGATGGAGGTAGTGGGAAGGAACGAATTTAATTTCACTACCCTTCCCATTGCGTTCCTTATTACCCACTGATTGCTCCAAACATATCAGGAAATCACAAATGCCCTTCAAATGAGAATAATGCATGTTTCAGAAAAGCATTAACATACACTGCAGTGTTACACTGAAACAATCATTTGCACTGGCCTGCAACTGAATTACATAACACACTCATCATTTCTTGATGAATTTGCCTTTGCAGAGGTATGTTAGCACATTATCATTACTTTCATTCCAGACTTTAATGTGTTCCGCATGTTCTGAAGGATTTTCTATTACCTCATTATGTATTAGAGTTTTATGATGCACTAAAGTGCCAGTGTAGCAAACTTTTAAAAGGTCTGAATATCCATATGGTGAAGAATTCAAGATAATTCCATTTTTCCATTATTCAACTTATGATGGGTTCAATTCATTTAGCACTTTTCCCAAATTGAAGACTTTTTGTGGATAATATAACTGCCACTTTTTCCTCCCGTGCCAAACATGCGAGACGAAGGTGTGGGTTAATGGCTCCATTACTGATGCCAGTGAGAATTTAATTCCTAGGACTAGATTGTTTTCATATTTCAATTCCAAATGAAAATGTACAGCTGAATAAAACGTTAATTGTTGGGATATTGCACCTCGCTGGAATTCGTACATTTAGAGCTTCTTCGGGATGAATGGGTTTCAATTAAATGCCAATTAGGGAGGCTAACTGCTCACTTATCTTAATCCGTTTATCTTGTCTGAGAAGAGTCCAGTGTCAGCTGTACTGGTGGTCTCTCTAAGTGTTGTGTAATCCCTGTGCCTATTCTCTACCCTATTCATGACCGTCACTCAGTAATCTCCAGAATCAGATTGTCTCCCTCTAGACTGCTGTCCGCCTTGACGTAGACCTTGGCCACGGTTCCCGTAATAGGCGAGTTCACCACCGTCTCCATCTTCATTGCGCTTAACACACAGAGAGGCTGGCCTTTCTCCACCTTCTGGCCCTGCTTCACCTTCACCTCCACCACCTTCCCTGGCATGGGCGCTCCCACCTGACCCCTTACGTCCTTCAGCGCCTTCGGATGGAAGTGCATCTCCTGCAATGGAAGACGAAACCATGGTCATGATGCCTAGCTAAATCAAGGACTGATCAGGATAAGAGAGAAAAAAAATCCTCTTTTGTTGAACCCAACAATGAAGATATTATTAGAGATGACATATTACACACCCCTATTTAAAAGTACAATAAAAAGTGCTGTTTTATAACTAGGGTTTTAAGCAGGATATTATGCTTTCAGTTCTCGTTTATGGAAAGAGCAGCAATTCTGACACTGTCAAAAATGCACATTACCATATGAAAAATTAAAACACCATTTTCATCAGTCCCACTTTCAATACTGTCACGTATGTACGAGTTTGAGAAATGATTGAGTTTGGTGGAAGTAAAGTGGAGCTGAACAAATACAGCCCCTGACTTCTTTCACCAAAGAAACCACAAGCACTGCCTAGAGGAGAACTCAGTAGATCAGGCCAGATTGTTTTCTTCTGAACATGTATTGACAGCCTTTAGAATCCGAGGACTAAATCTGATCAAAATCGCTGAGCCCATCTGAAAAAGCAAGGCCAACAACTTACACGGAAAGCAAGAATACTTCTTATGAGTAGTGTCATAGGTGAAACAGACATTCAAGTGATTAATCGTCAGAAGTATTGAAATATTCAACCCAGGTCTCAAGAGCTGGAACTTCAGATTGTACAGCCTCCAGTTAATTTGAAGGCGGTCGCGATGACACAGATTGCTGAATTAACTAGCAGTGTCAAAGACAGACAGTCCCATAGAGGTACCTGTATTCCTGCTTTAGTTATTCCAGTGTTTTCATGAGCCTTACTGAAATAACTCACAAGTCTCCAGGGCTGAGAGCTGACACTCTTTAACTGCTGCGTTGTCCCATTTTAATTTATTACAAAAAATAAAACATTTGGAAAGCTTGATTGCTTAATCTAGTCTATATCTTTACAGATGTACAAATCTTTTGTAAACGGAAACAACACTACAAATGAAACTTGACTCTTTATTAGACTTCTCTAATCTAAAAGTAATGATTGCCATCTGTGAAGTGAGAGATCCCGAAAGTGGCACTTAAGGACTGCTTGCTGCTCTGAAAGCTGCAAAATGAGATGTGAGAATCGAACATAATGCTTGAATGAAGTGTCTCACCCATATACTAAAAGTTAGAGAGCGCATATTTTATAAAACGGAAATTCATAGTTGCTGTTTTCTTAAGACAATGAATGACCTTAGAATGATTAGCTATGCTGTTGACGGAAATGATCATTATCACAGTCACATTGTCTTTATATGCTACTGTAACGTAACTATAAATGGTATTAAAAAGGACTGCATGCAAATGGTACATAAATGCACTCGATATAGTCAGTATTACGAACAAAAAGATCAGCCAGATGAAAAAGAGACTAAACAAGTGAATGTGAACCCGTTTATATACTTTTAGGTCAACAAGGCACATATAAACAGCAATTATAGCTTGCTGCAATTAAGCAGCAGAAAGTCTTTCACACAAACACAAGTAACTTGCATAAAAATGCCAATAAACACATCAACCGAGTTAGAATAGTTGCTATACTGAACGTGAGCTAACAAGCAAGTGAGTACACAACTAAAGTAGTTACACAAAAACACAGATGACAGACTTCCGTTCTTAAACGACATCTGACATTATTTTCTATTATACTGTATTAGAATTGCTAAGACCTTGGTCATTAAAGTGAACAGATTTTGATCGGACTGTTGAGCTGTGCTTACCTGTATATTTAAAACCAAAGGAAATGACTCTAATGGATGTTCGGTTCTAGGTCTATGTCTAAGTTATGTCTGATCTTGTGTTGAATGTGCATGTGGGTATGTGTATGCCACTTTGCTTTGTCATACAGTAATTACCTTCATGGCCTCTGTATCTTTAACCAAGACGGACCGCAGCTGACCATTAAGCTCAAAGAAAACCTCCCTCTGGCCAGCTTTGTTTAAGTCCCCCATGGCCAGAGCTTTGATGTGTAATGTCTTTCCTCTCTCCAACTCCACCTGAGCGAGAAAGATAGAACGAGCAGAGAAATGAAACAATGGAAACATTTCAGACAAGAAAAGAGGAAAAGGCCATTTAGAAGAATAGATTAGGAGAGTGCTTATTAGCACAGGGCTGACTCAGATCCACGTTTTGTGGACAGTATAA
Source organism: Parotocinclus maculicauda (assembly GCA_034780255.1). Lineage (NCBI taxonomy): Eukaryota > Metazoa > Chordata > Actinopteri > Siluriformes > Loricariidae > Parotocinclus > Parotocinclus maculicauda. The sequence goes on along the minus strand of JAUZSU010193153.1, from coordinate 5,637 downwards.
GTGGAACAGCTATTTCGGGGAATGTGCTAATGTGCACACACGTCAGTGACGGCTTAATATAGCCCATGCTAATCTATGTTAATCATCTACAGCTAACATCATGGCTAGTTATCCTCTGAATGCCTGGCTGATCAGGCTGCCAAAAGAGTTCAGTCTCTAAGCATGGCAGGATCAGGGAAATTTTTACAGATGAACACTAAGGATAATGTACAGGCGTCTCTATAGGATTACGGTCAGATGATTAGCTGTGGTGCTCAGCGTAAAACCTTAGGTTGTGACTCCATAGTACCTGGACTCCACCACAGTACTTGAATTTACACCTGTGATTAATTAAGTGATCCATCCATTCATCCATCCACCCACTATTACCACACACCACACTATCATACTCTACAGCACTGCGGGACTTCTCGATTTAGGATAAATGCTTGTTATGGATTGGTTGGAATGTATAACAGTAGTAAATCGGGGAGAAAGCAGCTTCTGTCAGCTTCACTGCAGTGCTACAGTCTGAAAAAGCTTGGTCAGGAATTGTAATTTTTGGAAGGGAAGCAGCCAAGAAACAACTGCTTTTTGGAATGAGAATAGGATCAAAAGGCTAAGAGGTCATATAGATTTAAATGGCAGTGGGGTATTATGGTTCAACAAATCCAAGTTCAATCTAATCAGTATGATTAAATGATCTATCATCCTTCAACAAAATGCTGTATATGCTTATTATACCATTTACTAAAACAGCAAATCTAATGGTGTCCTAAAACTTTTGCAAAGTATTGTGTAGTGTGCTTCATTCTACCCATCACATCTGCAATTCAAGAACAGGTTAACTCACTGTGGACTAATTTAGTACTCTCCTAGCACTGGCATTAAATATTAAACTAAGGGGGGGAAGAGGAGACCAGTCAAATCCCACAGAGCATTAAATAAAGCTTAACTGGGCTTGGCATACAACAGGTATTTGAAATGGGAAAATTTAACAGGAAAAACACTCCGTCTTAGACAGCGGAATCACTCGAGCACTGCTTATAAGTTAAGGCAGACACGCAAAGCTACACATGACAAAACCGTGAGCAGAAAGTCAAGAGAGAGGAGAATAAGGAAAAAAATCACCTGAAATTCATCTGCAATTTTGGGTCCCTCCAAGAACAGACGTGTGCTGAGGCAGTCCACAGGTCCAAAATTGGCTGTGAACTCTTTAAACTCCTGGAAGACTTTGGGGTACATTGCTGCCGACATGACATCTTCAGGGGTGATGTTTTTACCATGTGCAGTTCTCAGATCTTCCTCCAGTTTCTCAAAGTCCATGGCTGGCAGTGACGCACCGGGACGGCCATCAATACGTGGCAGTGACTTAAGCACCTATTGGAAATGGCAAAACGTCATTGGAAGCAAAGATGAAAGCGCAGTACGGCTCTACAAATCGCTGCTAAAACGATCTGTAACTGTCTGAATGGGATACCTTCAGATTTAAGATTCTGACAAGGTAATTACTCTTTAATCTCCTCCATCGGTTTTTGGCTTGCACCAAGGGCAGGGGAAAGTCTGTTTGATTTAATAATACAAGCTGCATAGCTCTGTTATTCATAAGTTTTTTACCCAGTGAAACAGACTTTAAATTGGTTGGTGAGAATAAAGGATTGCAGTCAATCCTCTGTGCTACACTATTTGTTAAAAAAGTACATAGTCAAAACGTATTCAATATACAATATACAAATAGAACAAACATGAATCAAATACAAACCAAGAGAGTACACAGGAGCACAAGTCTGAATACTGTACCAAACACCATCAAATGCCTAAAGTTTATTTAAATTTTTCAGCCCTACCGAAGATCTTGGGGATGACTTCAGACCTTATCAGTCAACATCTTCTCCCAAGCTCAGTAATGGTTTAATGGCCTTAGGTGAATTAATTACTATGGACTAACTATAATGTTTGGAATAACTATAATGTAATATATGGAGTTATTATATATATATATATATATATATATATATAAGCATTTCTCAACGTGTATACAGTGTGTGCGATATTTGAGCGTCCACATACTTTTGACCATTAAGCCATAATTAATAGTGTCACTTCAAATACAGTACTACTGTCTGCAAAAGTTCTGTACTGCAACATTTTTCTCCCACAAAGTAGCTCCAGTGCTACAGCAAGGGTCCAATAATGTACTTTAATGATGACCAATTAAGTTCCTCCATGGAAAGGTACAAAAGTCAAAGCCTTGAGGCTATCGGTCCAGTGACAAGTGTTTGTACCTTAAATCCCCAGTTAGTATCTTTTTTTCTCCTAGAGTGATTCACTTGTCAAATGTGGTGCAAAAGAAGATGAAAGGTGAGGACCACAGTGACGGATGGGGACATTGTGAAGACCTCGTAGGGTGAAATTGAGGCCAAGAATTAATTGATCATTATTAGGAGAAGCTCTTGCTTTAGTTAATTGCGGTTGGCACCTTGACAAAAGTCACAATGAAACATTTTTTGCTGCAGAGGGAAAAGAAGCCTTTAAAACCTCATTAGACCTGTTGAGAACAAAAGCTGCAATCCAAATTACATAGCACTTTATTTTAACCCTCTGTGTACAGTACTATGTAACAGTCTTAAGCCACTATAAGATTAGATAGTTGTATTAGAGTATAGAGTATTGTTTTAGCTAAGGTATAATCATCATGGTAATTATTTCTCAGTCCCTTAATTAGAATACATCCAGAAAACACTGGGAGTTAAAAACTACAAAGTATTAAAAAACATAATAATTATTGAATTAATGAATTTACATGAATTAATGATAATTTATTAGGGGAGATTTCATTTTGATGTATCCCCTAATTTTTGTGAGCAGTATATTTAGTGTGACCGCTTGACCAATAGCAGCAACTCTCTGTGTATAACATTACTATTATGTAAGACTAAATAAATTACTATTAACCACTACTTTTAATACTATTACTAATATTATTATTCATTCATTATCTTCTGCTTAATCAACACGGAGTTGCGGACCAGCCGGTGCCCACCCAGCAACCCTGGGTGCAAGGGCATGAACAATCCATAGTAGGGCACACACATACACACATGACCACTTTTAGAGGCACCAATTAACCTAACACTAATGTCTTTGGACTGTGGAAGGAAACCGGAGTACCCGGAGTAAACCCACGCAGACACAGGGAGGACATGCAGACTCCACAGTAGAAAGGACCCAGGCTGCTCCACCCTGGGATTGAACCCGGGTGGAAACTAAAAACATCTTGGCAGAGAAAATTACAACATGTAGGGAACACAGACCATAATGTAGCCCCTACTTATGCACGTAGTTAATGTAAATCAATATTCATGAGAATAAATGTAATAAAAATATGCAAATAAAATATCAAAGTTTCAAATCTATATTATTTAAGACTGTAAAAATGCAAATGCTAAACCTTTTTAGTTTGACCAGTTGTTTACAGCTACAATGTTTGGAAGTAAAAGAGAGATTATCATTTCCTATTTTAATTTGTAAGATTTGTTAAGGCCTTGGTTACTAAAGCAAACAGACTATAAACGTTGCCTAAACGCATTGATTTTTATTATTTTGGCTGCACTCAAACAAACAGAGCTGGAATCTCTATAGATGGGCAGTGGCATGAGAATGGGGTTGTACCGAACACAGTTAGTATAATTTTTGTAGGCTTCCACCTCTCAAAAATGGAAGTTAATCTACCCTCCTAAAACTAAGTAAAGACGTTTTTTTATGCACTTGGCTGAATTGCACAGAGTCTTATTCTCAACTCCATGAGCAACTTGTGAGAACTGAACTGACAACTGTGAGTTAAGCACCAATACAGTCATGTGTCACCTATCAGACGGAATGATCAGCCATGCTCCCTCTCCTATCTCTTCATAGACTTAATACATTTAAATAATTTATTAGATAATGTTAATTATTTTTATTTCCCAAAAGAGGATGGGTTTCCCTTTTGAGTCTGGTTCCTCTCAAGGTTTCTTCCTCTTAATCTCAGGGAGTTTTTCCTCGCCACTGTCACCATTGGCTTGCTCATTAGGGAATTCATAGGGAATTAATTTTGTGACACTTGTTTATATATCATTGTAAAGCTGCTTTGTGACAATGTCTATTGTAAAAAGCGCTAAACAAACAGAATCGAATTGAAATTAATTGTTCCAAAATCTAAATGCGAACAGTAAAGTCTTATAGCAGCAAAGAGGGACAAACATCATATGAATACCCATGTTAATTATTATTAGTTTTGGGGTATCACAAGCTTGTATAGTGTATAATATAAAACAATGATGATCTTGCCTTTGTGTTCCATTAGATCTTTGGAGGTCTGAAATTCTACATACAAGCCTACCGTTCTCTGAGACACTGCATGGCCAACATGGATGTACTCATCATTCTGGCCACCACTACTGCGTATGTGTACTCTTGCGTGGTTCTGGCCGTAGCCATTATCGAGGGGTCCAATCAAAGTCCAGTCACCTTTTTCGACACTCCGCCCATGCTGTTTCTTTTCATCTCGCTTGGACGTTTGCTGGAGCACATTGCCAAGGTAAAAAAATAAGTCAAACGCCAAATGTGTGACAAATAATTCTTCAGAATAGTCACTGTACATTGATTGTATTATCACAACAATTTACACTGTGTTTGTTCTTGCAACAAAACACAAAAAATGACTGTGTAAGTTGGACTGCTACTAGGCCAATGAACTTTATCTAAGGCCAAAGTTGAGGTTAAATGCTTTCTAATCTCTGCTTAGTCATGCTGCCTTCATATGACATAGATATGACCATGCTGTAAAACTTGTTTCTAATTTTAATAACAGTCCCCTAATAAATTCCCTGGGCTTTGCTTTCATTCCGCATAACTCTTGCACAAAACCCCCAATTTTTGGTGTATCTTTTGTTTATAAAAGGCCACTTGGATTATGGCTTATATGTGGAAACATTTATTGCTGTCATGTTTTAAAAGGTTTACATGTGCTATTTGTTTAGCTATTTTTATTATTTTTTAGAAAATGTCACATTACGTTCTGTGAAACAGGACATGGATCGCAAATTGTATTGTGGTAATGGTAATATTTGAGTATATGAAGCAAGTTTTATTTTTAGATTTGGTAAACATTGTGTAAGTCTGTTTGTTGAGAAACATATGCTTTACATAACAAATAATAGAAATGCATTACATGTCTTGTGTCGTTGAAGAGTAAGACATCGATGGCCCTGGCCAAGCTCATGTCTTTGCAGGCCACGGATGCCACCATAGTGACACTGGGCCCTGACAACTCCATCATCAGGTATCTTATACAAATGTTTATGCACCAGGCAGTGGTCTGTTCTGACCATAGATTTAGGTAAAATAGTAAAACACAGTCTTAGTGAAGAATTTATAAGCCTTGTTGTGTACTGACAAGGCCAACAGCTTACAATAACTGATTAAAAAAAAACGGTTCAGCTGGCTTTATGTTAAAATTAAAAAATAATCATGTCTATGCCCTGATGTCTGTCTGTATATGCAGTTGATTCCGGTTAATGGGACCACATCCGGACGCAAACGTTTTGGTCCTAATAACCGGCTGGTCCGATTAAACGAACATGCTCTATGTTACAAGACGGGACGTGCTATGTAACA